>QVTF01020462.1:0-74151 GCA_003573665.1 Oxygymnocypris stewartii | reverse complement strand
TAATCAAATAACTGTGTTCATCAGTAGATGATGAAATAAAGTATATATATTTATATAAGTATAATAATTCCAATGCTATAATACAAAAAACTGTGTTCATCGTAGATGACAAATAAGTATATATATTTATATAAGTATACTAATTCCAATGCTATATAATACAAATACAGTGTTCATCAGTAGATGATACAAATAAGTATATATATATATATATATAAGTATAATAATTCCAATGCTATAATACAAATAACTGTGTTCATCAGTAGATGATACAAATAAGATATATATATTATATAAGTATAATAATTCCAATGCCATATAATACAAATAACTGTGTTCATCAGTAGATTACAAATAAGTATATAGATATATATATATATATATATATAAGTATAATAATTCCAATGCCATATAATACAAATAACTGTGTTCATCAGTAGATGATACAAATAAGTATATATATATTTATATAAGTATAATAATTCCAATGCATATAATACAAATAACTGTTGTTCATCAGTAGATGCAAATAAGTATATATATAATATAAGTATAATAATTCCAATGCATATATAAAATAACATGTTCATCAGTAGATGATACAAGTATATATTTATATAAGTATAATTCCAATGCTATATAATACAAATAACAGTGTTCATCAGTAGATGATACAATAAGTATATATATATATTATATAGTATAATAATTCCAATGCCTATATAATACAACATAACAGTGTTCATCAGTAGATGTACAAATAAGTATATATATATATATATATATATATATATATATATATATATATATAAGTATAATTAATTCCATGCTATAATACAAAAACTGTGTTCATCAGTAGATGATGCAAATAAGTATATATATATATATATATAAGTATAATAATTCCAATGCCATATAATACAAATAACAGTGTTCATCAGTAGATGATGCAAATAAGTATATATAAGTATAATAATTCCAATATATATAATACAAATAACAGTGTTCATCAGTAGTGATGATACAAATAAGTATATATATTATATAAGTATAATAATTCCAATGCCATATAATACAAATAACAGTGTTCATCAGTAGATGATACAAATAAGTATATATATATTATATAAGTATAATAATTCCAATGCCATATAATACAAATAACAGTGTTCATCAGTAGATGATAAAATAGTATATATATATATATATATAGATAATAATTCCAATGCATATAATACAAATAACTGTGTTCATCAGTAGATGATACAAATAAGTATATATATATTTATATAAGTATAATAATTCCAATGCTATATAATACAAATAACAGTGTTCATCAGTAGATGATGCAAATAAGTATATATTATATAAGTATAATAATTCCAATGCCTATATAATACAAATAACTGTGTTCATCAGTAGATGATACAAATAAGTATATAATATTTATATAAGTATAATTCCAATGCTATATAATACAAATAACTGTGTTCATCAGTAGATGATCAAAATAAGTATATATTATATATAAGTATAATAATTCCAATGCATATAATACAAATAACAGTGTTCATCAGTAGATGATACAAATAAGTATATATATATATATATAAGTATAATAATTCCAATGCTATATAATACAAATAACAGTGTTCATCAGTAGATGATACAAATAAGTATATATATTTATATAAGTATAATAATTCCAATGCTATATAATACAAATAACAGTGTTCATCAGTAGATGATACAAATAAGTATATATATATTTATAAGTATAATAATTCCAATGCTATATATACAAATAACAGTGTTCATCAGTAGATGATACAAATAAGTATATATATTTATAAGTATAATTCCAATGCTATATAATACAAAAACAGTGTTCATCAGTAGATGATACAATAAGTATATATATATTTATATAGTATAATAATTCCAATGCTATATAATCAAATAACAGTGTTCATCAGTAGATGATACAAATAAGTATTATATATTTATATAAGTATAATAATTCCAATGCATATAATACAAATAACAGTGTTCATCAGTAGATGATACAATAAGTATATATATATATATATATATATAAGTATAATAATTCCAATGCTATATAATACAAATAACAGTGTTCATCAGTAGATGATCAAATATATATATATATATATTTATATAAGTATAATAATTCCAATGCTATATAATACAAATAACAGTGTTCATCAGTAGATGATACAAATAAGTATATATATATATATAAGTATAATAATTCCAATGCCATATAATACAAATAACAGTGTTCATCAGTAGATGATACAAGTAATATATATATATAAGTATAATAATTCCAATGCCATATAATACAAATAACAGTTGTTCATCAGTAATAGATGATACAAATAAGTATATATATATATATATATATATATATATATATATATATATATAAAGTATAATAATTCCAATGCTATATAATACAAATAACAGTGTTCATCAGTAGATGATGCAAATAAGTATATTTATATAAGTATAATAATTCCAATGCCATATAATACAAATAACAGTGTTCATCAGTAGATGATACAAATAAGTATATATATATATATATATATATAAGTATAATAATTCCAATGCTATATAATACAAATAACAGTGTTCATCAGTAGATGATACAAATAAGTATATATATATATATATATATATATATAATATAATAATTCCAATGCTATATAATAAATAACAGTGTCATCAGTAGATGATGCAAAGTATATTTATATAAGTATAATAATTCCAATGCATATAATACAAATAACAGTGTTCATCAGTAGATGATGCAAATAAGTATATTATATAAGTATAATAATTCCAATGCCATATAATACAAATAACAGTGTTCATCAGTAGATGATACAAATAAGTATATATATATATATATATATATTATATATAAGTATAATAATTCCAATGCTATATAATACAAATAACAGTGTTCATCAGTAGATGATGCAAATAAGTATATATATATATATATATATATAAGTATAATAATTCCAATGCTATATAATACAAATAACAGTGTTCATCAGTAGATGATGCAAATAAGTATATATTTATATAAGTATAATAATTCCAATGCCATATAATACAAATAACAGTGTTCATCAGTAGATGATACAAATAAGTATATATATATATTATATAAGTATAATAATTCCAATGCCATATAATACAAATAACAGTGTTCATCAGTAGATGATACAAATAAGTATATATATATATAATATAATAATTCCAATGCCATATAATACAAATAACAGTGTTCATCAGTAGATGATACAAATAAGTATATATTATATAAGTATAATAATTCCAATGCCATATAATACAAATAACGTGTTCATCAGTAGATGATGCAAATAAGTATATTTATATAAGTATAATAATTCCAATGCCATATAATACAAATAAACTGTGTTCATCAGTAGATGATACAAATAAGTATATTATATAAGTATAATAATTCCAATGCTATATAATACAAATAACAGTGTTCATCAGTAGATGATACAAATAAGTATATATATATTTATATAAGTATAATAATTCCAATGCTATATAATACAAATAACAGTGTTCATCAGTAGATGATACAAAGTATATATATTTATATAAGTAATAATTCCAATGCATATAATACAAATAACAGTGTTCATCAGTAGATGATACAAATAAGTATATATTATATATAAAAGTATAATAATTCCAATGCCATATATACAAATAACAGTGTTCATCAGTAGATGATACAAATAAGTATATATATATATATATATATAATAATTCCAATGCTATATAATACAAATAACAGTGTTCATCAGTAGATGATACAAATAAGTATATATATATATATATAAGTATAATAATTCCAATGCCATATAATACAAATAACTGTGTTCATCAGTAGATGATACAAATAAGTATATATATATATATAAGTATAATAATTCCAATGCCATATAATACAAATAACAGTGTTCATCAGTAGATGATACAAGTATATATTATATAAGTATAATAATTCCAATGCTATATAATACAAATAACAGTGTTCATCAGTAGATGATACAAATAAGTATATATATATATAAGTATAATAATTCCAATGCTATATATAATAATAACAGTGTTCATCAGTAGATGATACAAATAAGTATATATATTTATATAAGTATAATAATTCCAATGCTATATAATACAAATAACATTGTTCATCAGTAGATGATACAAATAAGTATATATATATATATAAGTATAATAATTCCAATGCCATATAATACAAATAACAGTGTTCATCAGTAGATGATACGATAATATATATATATATATATATATATAAGTATAATAATTCCAATGCTATATAATACAAAAACAGTGTTCATCAGTAGATGATAAATAAGTATATTTATATAAGTATAATAATTCCAATGCTATATAATACAAATAACAGTGTTCATCAGTAGATGATACAAATAAGTATATATATATATATATAAGTATAATAATTCCAATGCCATATAATACAAATAACAGTGTTCATCAGTAGATGATACAAATAAGTATATATATATATATAAGTATAATAATTCCAATGCTATATAATACAAATAACATGTTCATCAGTAGATGATACAAATAAGTATATATATATATAATAGTATAATAATTCCAATGCTATATAATACAAATAACAGTGTTCATCAGTAGATGATACATAAGTATATATATTATATAAGTATAATAATTCCAATGCTATATAATACAAATAACAGTGTTCATCAGATGATGATACAAATAAGTATATATATATATAATTATAATAATTCCAATGCTATATAATACAAATAACTGTGTTCATCAGTAGATGATACAAATAAGTATATATATCTATATAAGTATAATAATTCCAATGCCATATAATACAAATAACTGTGTTCATCAGTAGATTGATACAAATAAGTATATATATATATATATAAGTATAATACTTCCAATGCCATATAATACAAATAACTGTGTTCATCAGTAGATGATACAAATAATAATATATATATTTATATAAGTATAATAATTCCAATGCTATATAATACAAATAACAGTGTTCATCAGTAGATGATACAAATAAGTATATATATATATATATAAGTATAATAATTCCAATGCTATATAATACAAATAACAGTGTTCATCAGTAGATGATACAAATAAGTATATATATATATATATAAGTATAATAATTCCAATGCTATATAATACAAATAACAGTGTTCATCAGTAGATGATGCAAATAAGTATATATATATATATATAAGTATAATAATTCCAATGCTATATAATACAAATAACAGTGTTCATCAGTAGATGATACAAATAAGTATATATATATATATAAGTATAATAATTCCAATGCCATATAATACAAATAACAGTGTTCATCAGTAGATGATACAAGTATATATTTATATAAGTATAATAATTCCAATGCTATATAATGCAAATAACAGTGTTCATCAGTAGATGATACAAATAAGTATATATATATTTATATAAGTATAATAATTCCAATGCCATATAATACAAATAACAGTGTTCATCAGTAGATGATACAAATACGTATATATATATATATATATATATATATAAGTATAATAATTCCAATGCTATATAATACAAATAACTGTGTTCATCAGTAGATGATGCAAATAAGTATATTTATATAAGTATAATAATTCCAATGCTATATAATACAAATAACTGTGCTTCATCAGCTAGATGATACAAGTATATATATATATAATATATATATATAAGTATACTAATTTCAATGCTATATAATACAAATAACTGTGTTCATCAGTAGATGATACAACTAAGTATATATATATTTATATAAGTATAATAATTCCAATTGCTATATAATACAAATAACAGTGTTCATCAGTAGATGATACAAATAAGTATATATATATATATATATAAGTATAATAATTCCAATGCGATATAATACAAATAACCGTGTTCATCAGTAGATGATACAAATAAGTATATATATATATAGATAAGTATAATAATTCCAATGCTATATAATACAAATAACAGTGTTCATCAGTAGATGATGCAAATAAGTATATATATATATATATAAGTATAATAATTCCCATGCCATATAATACAAATAACAGTGTTCATCAGTAGATGATACAAGTATTATATTTATATAAGTATAATAATTCCAATGCTATATAATGCAAATAACAGTGTTCATCAGTAGATGATACAAATAAGGATATATATATTTATATAAGTATAATAATTCCAATGCCATATAATACAAATAACAGTGTTCATCAGTAGATGATACAAATACGTATATATATATATTATATATATATATATATATAAGTATAATAATTCCAATGCTATATAATACAAATAACTGTGTTCATCAGTAGATGATGCAAATAAGTATATTTATATAAGTATAATAATTTCAATTGCTATATAATACAAATAACTGTGTTCATCAGTAGATGATGGCAAATCAGTATATATATATATATATATCTATAAGTATAATTAATTCCAATGCTATATAATACAAATATACAGTGTTCATCAGTAGATGATGCAAATAAGTATATTTATATAAGTATAATAATTCCAATGCTATATAATACAAATAACTGTGTCATCAGTAGATGATACAAGTATATATATATATATATATATATATATATATAAGTATAATAATTCAATGCTATATAATACAAATAACTGTGTTCATCAGTAGATGATACAAATAAGTATATATATATATTTATATAAGTATAATAATTCCAATGCTATATAATACAAATAACTGTGTTCATCAGTAGATGATGCAAATAAGTATATTTATATAAGTATAATAATTCCAATGCTATATAATACAAATAACTGTGTTCATCAGTAGATGATGCAAATAAGTATATTTATATAAGTATAATAATTCCAATGCCATATAATACAAATAACAGTGTTCATCAGTAGATGATACAAATAAGTATATATATATATTTATATAAGTATAATAATTCCAATGCCATATAATACAAATAACAGTGTTCATCAGTAGATGATGCAAATAAGTATATATATATATTTATATAAGTATAATAATTCCAATGCTATATAATACAATAACTGTGTTCATCAGTAGATGATGCAAATAAGTATATAATATATTTATATACGTATAATAATTCCAATGCCATATAATACAAATAACTGTGTTCATCAGTAGATGATGCAAATAAGTATATTATATATAAGTATAATAATTCCAATGCTATATAATACAAATAACTGTGTTCATCAGTAGATGATGCAAATAAGTATATTTATATAAGTATAATAATTCCATGCTATATAATACAAATAACTGTGTCATCAGTAGATGATGCAAATAAGTATATTATATAAGTATAATAATTCCAATGCTATATAATACAAATAACTGTGTTCATCAGTAGATGATGCAAATAAGTATATTTATATAAGTATAATAATTCCAATGCTATATAATACAAATAACTGTGTTCATCAGTAGATGATGCAAATAAGTATATTTATATAAGTATAATAATTCCAATGCCATATAATACAAATAACAGTGTTCATCAGTAGATGATACAAATAAGTATATTTATATAAGTATAATAATTCCAATGCCATATAATACAAATAACTGTGTTCATCAGTAGATGATGCAAATAAGTATATTTATATAAGTATAATAATTCCAATGCTATATAATACAAATAACTGTGTTCATCAGTAGATGATGCAAATAAGTATATTTATATAAGTATAATAATTCCAATGCTATATAATACAAATAACTGTGTTCATCAGTAGATGATGCAAATAAGTATATTTATATAAGTATAATAATTCCAATGCTATATAATACAAATAACTGTGTTCATCAGTAGATGATGCAAATAAGTATATTTATATAAGTATAATAATTCCAATGCTATATAATACAAATAACTGTGTTCATCAGTAGATGATGCAAATAAGTATATTTATATAAGTATAATAATTCCAATGCCATATAATACAAATAACAGTGTTCATCAGTAGATGATACAATAAGTATATATATTTATATAAGTATAATAATTCCAATGCCATATAATACAAATAACAGTGTTCATCAGTAGATGATACAAATAAGTATATATATATTTATATAAGTATAATAATTCCACTGCCATATAATACCAATAACAGTGTTCATCAGTAGATGATACAAATACGTATATATATATATATATATATATATATATATATTTATATAAGTATAATCATTCCAATGCCATATAATACAGATAACTGTGTTCATCAGTAGATGATACAAATAAGTATATATATATATATTTATATAAGTATAATAATTCCAATGCTATATAATACAAATAACAGTGTTCATCAGTAGATGATACAAAGACGTATATATATATATTTTATATAAGTATAATAATTCCAATGCCATATAATACAGATAACTGTGTTCATCAGTAGATGATACAAATAAGTATATATATATATTATTTATATAAGTATAATAATTCCAATGCCATATAATACAAATAACTGTGTTCATCAGTAGATGATGCAAATAAGTATATATATATATATATTTATATAAGTATAATAATTCCAATGCCATATAATACAATAACTGTGTTCATCAGTAGATGATGCAAATAAGTATATTTATATAAGTATAATAATTCCAATGCTATATAATACAAATAACTGTGTTCATCAGTAGATGATGCAAATAAGTATATATATATTTATATAAGTATAATAATTCCAATGCTATATAATACAAATAACTGTGTTCATCAGTAGATGATACAAATAAGTATATATAATTTATATAAGTATAATAATTCCAATGCTATATAATACAAATAACAGTGTTCATCAGTAGATGATACAAATAAGTATATATATATATATATATAAGTATAATAATTCCAATGCCATATAATACAAATAACTGTGTTCATCAGTAGATTATACAAATAAGTATATATATATATATATAAGTATAATAATTCCAATGCCATATAATACAAATAACTGTGTTCATCAGTAGATGAATACAAATAAGTATATATATATATATATATATATATATATAAGTATAATAATTCCAATGCCATATAATACAAATAACTGTGTTCATCAGTAGATGATACAAATAAGTATATATATATATATATATAAGTATAATAATTCCAATGCTATATAATACAAATAACTGTGTTCATCAGTAGATGATGCAAATAAGTATATATATATATATAAGTATAATAATTCCAATGCCATATAATACAAATAACAGTGTTCATCAGTAGATGATACAAGTATATATTTATATAAGTATAATAATTCCAATGCTATATAATGCAAATAACAGTGTTCATCAGTAGATGATACAAATAAGTATATATATATTTATATAAGTATAATAATTCCAATGCCATATAATACAAATAACAGTGTTCATCAGTAGATGATACAAATACGTATATATATATATATATATATATATATATATATATATATATATATATATAAGTATAATAATTCCAATGCTATATAATACAAATAACTGTGTTCATCAGTAGATGATGCAAATAAGTATATATATATATATAAGTATAATAATTCCAATGCCATATAATACAAATAACTGTGTTCATCAGTAGATGATGCAAATAAGTATATTTATATAAGTATAATAATTCCAATGCTATATAATACAAATAACTGTGTTCATCAGTAGATGATACAAATACGTATATATATATATATATATATATATATATATATATATATATATAAGTATAATAATTCCAATGCTATATAATACAAATAACAGTGTTCATCAGTAGATGATACAAATAAGTATATATATATATATATAAGTATAATAATTCCAATGCCATATAATACAAATAACAGTGTTCATCAGTAGATGATACACATAAGTATATATATATTTATATAAGTATAATAATTCCAATGCTATATAATACAAATAACAGTGTTCATCAGTAGATGATACAAATAAGTATATATATATTTATATAAGTATAATAATTCCAATGCCATATAATACAAATAACAGTGTTCATCAGTAGATGATACAAATAAGTATATATATATTTATATAAGTATAATAATTCCAATGCTATATAATACAAATAACAGTGTTTCATCAGTAGATGATGCAAATAAGTATATTTATATAAGTATAATAATTCCAATGCCATATAATACAAATAACAGTGTTCATCAGTAGATGATACAAATAAGTATATATATATTTATATAAGTATAATAATTCCAATGCTATATAATACAAATAACAGTGTTCATCAGTAGATGATACAAATAAGTATATATATATATATATATTTATATAAGTATAATAATTCCAATGCTATATAATACAAATAACAGTGTTCATCAGTAGATGATACAAATAAGTATATATATATTTATATAAGTATAATAATTCCAATGCCATATAATACAAATACAGTGTTCATCAGTAGATGATACAATAGTATATATATATTTATATAAGTATAATAATTCCAATGCTATATAATACAAATAACAGGGTTCATTCAGTAGATGATACAAATAAGTATATATATATATCTATATTATATAGTATAATATTCCACAATGCTATATAATACAAATAACAGTGTTCATCCAGTAGATGATACAAATAAGTATTATATATAATATATATTTATATAAGTAAATAATTCCAATGCCATATAATACAAGAACAGTGTTTCATACAGTAGATGGATACAAATAATTATATATTTATGTATATATATTTATATAAGTATAAATAAATTCACAATGCCGATATAATACAAATAACAGTGTTCATCAGTAGATGATGCAAATAAGTATATTTATATAAGTACATAATTCCAATGCAATATAATACAAATAACTGTGTTCATCAGTAGATATACAAATAAGTATATATATATATTATATTTATATAAAGTATTATAATATTCCAATTTGCATATATACAAATAACAGTGTTCATCAGTAGATGATACAAATAAGTATATATATATATATATATTATCTAAGTATAATAATTCCAATGCTATATAATACAAATAACAGTGTTCATCAGTAGATGATGCAAATAAGTATATTTATATAAGTATAATAATTCCAATGCCTATATAATGTTCAATCAGTGTCATCAGTTCAGTGATACAAATAAGTAATATATATATATATTTATAAGTATAATAATTCCAATGCTTATTAATACAAATAACAGTGTTCATCAGTAGATGATAAAATAAGTATATATATATTTATATAAGTATAATAATTCCAATGCTATATAATACAATAACAGTGTTCATCAGTAGATGATACAAATAAGTATATATATTTTATATAAGTATAATAATTCCAATGCTATATAATACAAATAACAGTGTTCATCAGTAGATGATACAAATAGTATATATATATTTATAAAGTATAATAATTCCAATGCCATATAATACAAATAACAGTGTTCATCAGTAGATGATACAAATAAGTATATATATATTTATATAAGTATAATAATTCCAATGCCATATAATACAAATAACAGTGGTTCATCAGTAGATGATGCAAATAAGTATATTTATATAAGTATAATATTCCAATGCCATATAATACAAATACCAGTGTTCATCAGTAGATGATACAAATAAGTATATATATATTTATATAATATAATAATTCCAATGCCATATAATACAAATAACTGTGTTCATCAGTAGACTGAATACAAATAGTATATTATATAAGTATAATAATTCCAATGCTATATAATACAAATAACAGTGTCATCAAGTAGATGATACAATAAGTATATATATAATATATATATATATATGTATAATAATTCCCATGCCATATAAACAAATAACAGTGTTCATCAGTAGATGATACAAATAAGTATATATATATATATATATATATATATATAAAAGTATAATAATTCCAATGCTATATAATACAAATAACATTGTTCATCAGTAGATGATAACAATAAGTATATATTATTATATATATATATTATATATTATATATATATATGTATAATAATTCCCATGCCATATAATACAAATAACAGTGTTCATCAGTAGATGATACAAATAAGTATATATATATATATAATATATAAAAGTATAATAATTCCAATGCATATAATACAAATAACAGTGTTCATCAGTAGATGATACAAATAAGTATATATATATTTATATAAGTATAATAATTCCAATGCTATATAATACAAATAACAGTGTTCATCAGTAGATGATACAAGTATATATTTATATAAGTATAATAATTCCAATGCTATATAATACAAATAACAGTGTTCATCAGTAGATGATGCAAATAAGTATATTTATATAAGTATAATAATTCCAATGCCATATAATACAAATAACAGTGTTCATCAGTAGATGATACAAATAAGTATATATATATTTATATAAGTATAATAATTCCAATGCCATATAATACAATAACAGTGTTCATCAGTAGATGATGCAAATAAGTATATATATATATATATATATATATATATATATATATATTTATATAAGTATAATAATTCCAATGCTATATAATACAAATAACAGTGTTCATCAGTAGATGATACAAATAAGTATATATATATATATATAAGTATAATAATTCCCATGCCATATAATACAAATAACAGTGTTCATCAGTAGATGATACAAATAAGTATATATATATATATATATATATATAAAAGTATAATAATTCCAATGCTATATAATACAAATAACAGTGTTCATCAGTAGATGATACAAATAAGTATATATATATATATATATTTATATAAGTATAATAATTCCAATGCTATATAATACAAATAACAGTGTTCATCAGTAGATGATACAAATAAGTATATATATATATATATATATAAGTATAATAATTCCAATGCCATATAATACAAATAACATTGTTCATCAGTAGATGATACAAATAAGTATATATATATATATATATATATATATATATATATATATATATATGTATATAATTCCAATGCCATATAATACAAATAACAGTGTTCATCAGTAGATGATGCAAATAAGTATATATATATATATAAGTATAATAATTCCAATGCCATATAATACAAATAACAGTGTTCATCAGTAGATGATACAAGTATATATATATATAAGTATAATAATTCCAATGCTATATAATACAAATAACTGTGTTCATCAGTAGATGATACAAATAAGTATATATATATATATATATATATATATATATATATATATATATATATATATATATATAAAGTATAATAATTCCAATGCTATATAATACAAATAACAGTGTTCATCAGTAGATGATGCAAATAAGTATATTTATATAAGTATAATAATTCCAATGCCATATAATACAAATAACAGTGTTCATCAGTAGATGATACAAATAAGTATATATATATATATATATATATATATATATAAGTATAATAATTCCAATGCTATATAATACAAATAACAGTGTTCATCAGTAGATGATACAAATAAGTATATATATATATATATATATATATTTATATAAGTATAATAATTCCAATGCTATATAATACAAATAACAGTGTTCATCAGTAGATGATGCAAATAAGTATATTTATATAAGTATAATAATTCCAATGCTATATAATACAAATAACTGTGTTCATCAGTAGATGATGCAAATAAGTATATTTATATAAGTATAATAATTCCAATGCCATATAATACAAATAACAGTGTTCATCAGTAGATGATACAAATAAGTATATATATATATATATATATATATAAGTATAATAATTCCAATGCTATATAATACAAATAACAGTGTTCATCAGTAGATGATACAAATAAGTATATATATATATATATATATATATATTTATATAAGTATAATAATTCCAATGCTATATAATACAAATAACAGTGTTCATCAGTAGATGATACAAATAAGTATATATATATATTTATATAAGTATAATAATTCCAATGCCATATAATACAAATAACAGTGTTCATCAGTAGATGATACAAATAAGTATATATATATATTTATATAAGTATAATAATTCCAATGCCATATAATACAAATAACAGTGTTCATCAGTAGATGATACAAATAAGTATATTTATATAAGTATAATAATTCCAATGCCATATAATACAAATAACTGTGTTCATCAGTAGATGATGCAAATAAGTATATTTATATAAGTATAATAATTCCAATGCCATATAATACAAATAACTGTGTTCATCAGTAGATGATGCAAATAAGTATATTTATATAAGTATAATAATTCCAATGCTATATAATACAAATAACAGTGTTCATCAGTAGATGATACAAATAAGTATATATATATTTATATAAGTATAATAATTCCAATGCTATATAATACAAATAACAGTGTTCATCAGTAGATGATACAAATAAGTATATATATATTTATATAAGTATAATAATTCCAATGCCATATAATACAAATAACAGTGTTCATCAGTAGATGATACAAATAAGTATATATATATATATATAAAAGTATAATAATTCCAATGCCATATAATACAAATAACATTGTTCATCAGTAGATGATACAATAAGTATATATATATATATATATATATATGTATAATAATTCCAATGCTATATAATACAAATAACAGTGTTCATCAGTAGATGATACAAATAAGTATATATATATATATATATAAGTATAATAATTCCAATGCCATATAATACAAATAACTGTGTTCATCAGTAGATGATACAAATAAGTATATATATATATATAAGTATAATAATTCCAATGCCATATAATACAAATAACAGTGTTCATCAGTAGATGATACAAGTATATATTTATATAAGTATAATAATTCCAATGCTATATAATACAAATAACTGTGTTCATCAGTAGATGATACAAATAAGTATATATATATATATAAGTATAATAATTCCAATGCTATATAATGCAAATAACAGTGTTCATCAGTAGATGATACAAATAAGTATATATATATTTATATAAGTATAATAATTCCAATGCTATATAATACAAATAACATTGTTCATCAGTAGATGATACAAATAAGTATATATATATATATAAGTATAATAATTCCAATGCCATATAATACAAATAACAGTGTTCATCAGTAGATGATACAAATACGTATATATATATATATATATATATATATATAAGTATAATAATTCCAATGCTATATAATACAAATAACTGTGTTCATCAGTAGATGATGCAAATAAGTATATTTATATAAGTATAATAATTCCAATGCTATATAATACAAATAACAGTGTTCATCAGTAGATGATACAAATAAGTATATATATATATATATAAAAGTATAATAATTCCAATGCCATATAATACAAATAACAGTGTTCATCAGTAGATGATACACATAAGTATATATATATATATATATAAAAGTATAATAATTTCAATGCTATATAATACAAATAACATTGTTCATCAGTAGATGATACAAATAAGTATATATATATATATATATATATATGTATAATAATTCCAATGCTATATAATACAAATAACAGTGTTCATCAGTAGATGATACAAGTATATATTTATATAAGTATAATAATTCCAATGCTATATAATACAAATAACAGTGTTCATCAGTAGATGATACAAATAAGTATATATATATTTATATAAGTATAATAATTCCAATGCCATATAATACAAATAACAGTGTTCATCAGTAGATGATACAAATAAGTATATATATATTTATATAAGTATAATAATTCCAATGCCATATAATACAAATAACAGTGTTCATCAGTAGATGATACAAATACGTATATATATATATATATATATATATATATATATATTTATATAAGTATAATAATTCCAATGCCATATAATACAGATAACTGTGTTCATCAGTAGATGATACAAATAAGTATATATATATACATATATATAAGTATAATAATTCCAATGCTATATAATACAAATAACTGTGTTCATCAGTAGATGATACAAATAAGTATATATATATATATTTATATAAGTATAATAATTCCAATGCTATATAATACAAATAACAGTGTTCATCAGTAGATGATACAAATACGTATATATATATATTTATATAAGTATAATAATTCCAATGCCATATAATACAGATAACTGTGTTCATCAGTAGATGATACAAATAAGTATATATATATATATATTTATATAAGTATAATAATTCCAATGCCATATAATACAAATAACTGTGTTCATCAGTAGATGATGCAAATAAGTATATATATATATATATTTATATAAGTATAATAATTCCAATGCCATATAATACAAATAACTGTGTTCATCAGTAGATGATGCAAATAAGTATATTTATATAAGTATAATAATTCCAATGCTATATAATACAAATAACTGTGTTCATCAGTAGATGATGCAAATAAGTATATATATATTTATATAAGTATAATAATTCCAATGCTATATAATACAAATAACTGTGTTCATCAGTAGATGATACAAATAAGTATATATATATTTATATAAGTATAATAATTCCAATGCTATATAATACAAATAACAGTGTTCATCAGTAGATGATACAAATAAGTATATATATATATATATATAAGTATAATAATTCCAATGCCATATAATACAAATAACTGTGTTCATCAGTAGATTATACAAATAAGTATATATATATATATATAAGTATAATAATTCCAATGCCATATAATACAAATAACTGTGTTCATCAGTAGATGATACAAATAAGTATATATATATATATATATATATATATATAAGTATAATAATTCCAATGCCATATAATACAAATAACTGTGTTCATCAGTAGATGATACAAATAAGTATATATATATATATATAAGTATAATAATTCCAATGCTATATAATACAAATAACTGTGTTCATCAGTAGATGATGCAAATAAGTATATATATATATATAAGTATAATAATTCCAATGCCATATAATACAAATAACAGTGTTCATCAGTAGATGATACAAGTATATATTTATATAAGTATAATAATTCCAATGCTATATAATGCAAATAACAGTGTTCATCAGTAGATGATACAAATAAGTATATATATATTTATATAAGTATAATAATTCCAATGCCATATAATACAAATAACAGTGTTCATCAGTAGATGATACAAATACGTATATATATATATATATATATATATATATATATATATATATATATATATATATATATAAGTATAATAATTCCAATGCTATATAATACAAATAACTGTGTTCATCAGTAGATGATGCAAATAAGTATATATATATATATATATAAGTATAATAATTCCAATGCCATATAATACAAATAACTGTGTTCATCAGTAGATGATGCAAATAAGTATATTTATATAAGTATAATAATTCCAATGCTATATAATACAAATAACTGTGTTCATCAGTAGATGATACAAATACGTATATATATATATATATATATATATATATATATAAGTATAATAATTCCAATGCTATATAATACAAATAACAGTGTTCATCAGTAGATGATACAAATAAGTATATATATATATATATAAGTATAATAATTCCAATGCCATATAATACAAATAACAGTGTTCATCAGTAGATGATACACATAAGTATATATATATTTATATAAGTATAATAATTCCAATGCTATATAATACAAATAACAGTGTTCATCAGTAGATGATACAAATAAGTATATATATATTTATATAAGTATAATAATTCCAATGCCATATAATACAAATAACAGTGTTCATCAGTAGATGATACAAATAAGTATATATATATTTATATAAGTATAATAATTCCAATGCTATATAATACAAATAACAGTGTTCATCAGTAGATGATGCAAATAAGTATATTTATATAAGTATAATAATTCCAATGCCATATAATACAAATAACAGTGTTCATCAGTAGATGATACAAATAAGTATATATATATTTATATAAGTATAATAATTCCAATGCTATATAATACAAATAACAGTGTTCATCAGTAGATGATACAAATAAGTATATATATATATATATATTTATATAAGTATAATAATTCCAATGCTATATAATACAAATAACAGTGTTCATCAGTAGATGATACAAATAAGTATATATATATTTATATAAGTATAATAATTCCAATGCCATATAATACAAATAACAGTGTTCATCAGTAGATGATACAAATAAGTATATATATATTTATATAAGTATAATAATTCCAATGCTATATAATACAAATAACAGTGTTCATCAGTAGATGATACAAATAAGTATATATATATATATATTTATATAAGTATAATAATTCCAATGCTATATAATACAAATAACAGTGTTCATCAGTAGATGATACAAATAAGTATATATATATATATATATTTATATAAGTATAATAATTCCAATGCCATATAATACAAATAACAGTGTTCATCAGTAGATGATACAAATAAGTATATATATATATATATATTTATATAAGTATAATAATTCCAATGCTATATAATACAAATAACAGTGTTCATCAGTAGATGATGCAAATAAGTATATTTATATAAGTATAATAATTCCAATGCCATATAATACAAATAACTGTGTTCATCAGTAGATGATACAAATAAGTATATATATATATATATATATTTATATAAGTATAATAATTCCAATGCCATATAATACAAATAACAGTGTTCATCAGTAGATGATACAAATAAGTATATATATATATATATATATTTATATAAGTATAATAATTCCAATGCTATATAATACAAATAACAGTGTTCATCAGTAGATGATGCAAATAAGTATATTTATATAAGTATAATAATTCCAATGCCATATAATACAAATAACAGTGTTCATCAGTAGATGATACAAATAAGTATATATATATTTATATAAGTATAATAATTCCAATGCTATATAATACAAATAACAGTGTTCATCAGTAGATGATACAAATAAGTATATATATATATATATATTTATATAAGTATAATAATTCCAATGCTATATAATACAAATAACAGTGTTCATCAGTAGATGATACAAATAAGTATATATATATTTATATAAGTATAATAATTCCAATGCTATATAATACAAATAACAGTGTTCATCAGTAGATGATACAAATAAGTATATATATATTTATATAAGTATAATAATTCCAATGCTATATAATACAAATAACAGTGTTCATCAGTAGATGATACAAATAAGTATATATATATTTATATAAGTATAATAATTCCAATGCCATATAATACAAATAACAGTGTTCATCAGTAGATGATACAAATAAGTATATATATATTTATATAAGTATAATAATTCCAATGCTATATAATACAAATAACAGTGTTCATCAGTAGATGATGCAAATAAGTATATTTATATAAGTATAATAATTCCAATGCCATATAATACAAATAACAGTGTTCATCAGTAGATGATACAAATAAGTATATATATATTTATATAAGTATAATAATTCCAATGCCATATAATACAAATAACTGTGTTCATCAGTAGATGATACAAATAAGTATATTTATATAAGTATAATAATTCCAATGCTATATAATACAAATAACAGTGTTCATCAGTAGATGATACAAATAAGTATATATATATATATATATATATATGTATAATAATTCCCATGCCATATAATACAAATAACAGTGTTCATCAGTAGATGATACAAATAAGTATATATATATATATATATATATATATATAAAAGTATAATAATTCCAATGCTATATAATACAAATAACATTGTTCATCAGTAGATGATACAAATAAGTATATATATATATATATATATATATATATATATATATATATGTATAATAATTCCCATGCCATATAATACAAATAACAGTGTTCATCAGTAGATGATACAAATAAGTATATATATATATATATATATAAAAGTATAATAATTCCAATGCTATATAATACAAATAACAGTGTTCATCAGTAGATGATACAAATAAGTATATATATATTTATATAAGTATAATAATTCCAATGCTATATAATACAAATAACAGTGTTCATCAGTAGATGATACAAGTATATATTTATATAAGTATAATAATTCCAATGCTATATAATACAAATAACAGTGTTCATCAGTAGATGATGCAAATAAGTATATTTATATAAGTATAATAATTCCAATGCCATATAATACAAATAACAGTGTTCATCAGTAGATGATACAAATAAGTATATATATATTTATATAAGTATAATAATTCCAATGCCATATAATACAAATAACAGTGTTCATCAGTAGATGATGCAAATAAGTATATATATATATATATATATATATATATATATATATATATTTATATAAGTATAATAATTCCAATGCTATATAATACAAATAACAGTGTTCATCAGTAGATGATACAAATAAGTATATATATATATATATAAGTATAATAATTCCCATGCCATATAATACAAATAACAGTGTTCATCAGTAGATGATACAAATAAGTATATATATATATATATATATATAAAAGTATAATAATTCCAATGCTATATAATACAAATAACAGTGTTCATCAGTAGATGATACAAATAAGTATATATATATATATATATTTATATAAGTATAATAATTCCAATGCTATATAATACAAATAACAGTGTTCATCAGTAGATGATACAAATAAGTATATATATATATATATATATAAGTATAATAATTCCAATGCCATATAATACAAATAACATTGTTCATCAGTAGATGATACAAATAAGTATATATATATATATATATATATATATATATATATATGTATAATAATTCCAATGCCATATAATACAAATAACAGTGTTCATCAGTAGATGATGCAAATAAGTATATATATATATATAAGTATAATAATTCCAATGCCATATAATACAAATAACAGTGTTCATCAGTAGATGATACAAGTATATATATATATAAGTATAATAATTCCAATGCTATATAATACAAATAACTGTGTTCATCAGTAGATGATACAAATAAGTATATATATATATATATATATATATATATATATATATATATAAAGTATAATAATTCCAATGCTATATAATACAAATAACAGTGTTCATCAGTAGATGATGCAAATAAGTATATTTATATAAGTATAATAATTCCAATGCCATATAATACAAATAACAGTGTTCATCAGTAGATGATACAAATAAGTATATATATATATATATATATATATATATAAGTATAATAATTCCAATGCTATATAATACAAATAACAGTGTTCATCAGTAGATGATACAAATAAGTATATATATATATATATATATATATTTATATAAGTATAATAATTCCAATGCTATATAATACAAA
This sequence comes from Oxygymnocypris stewartii, assembly GCA_003573665.1. Taxonomy (NCBI): domain Eukaryota; kingdom Metazoa; phylum Chordata; class Actinopteri; order Cypriniformes; family Cyprinidae; genus Oxygymnocypris; species Oxygymnocypris stewartii. The sequence goes on along the minus strand of QVTF01020462.1, from coordinate 52,420 downwards.
TAACAGTGTTCATCAGTAGATGATGCAAATAAGTATATTTATATAAGTATAATAATTCCAATGCTATATAATACAAATAACTGTGTTCATCAGTAGATGATGCAAATAAGTATATTTATATAAGTATAATAATTCCAATGCCATATAATACAAATAACAGTGTTCATCAGTAGATGATACAAATAAGTATATATATATATATATATATATATATATAAGTATAATAATTCCAATGCTATATAATACAAATAACAGTGTTCATCAGTAGATGATACAAATAAGTATATATATATATATATATATATATATTTATATAAGTATAATAATTCCAATGCTATATAATACAAATAACAGTGTTCATCAGTAGATGATGCAAATAAGTATATTTATATAAGTATAATAATTCCAATGCCATATAATACAAATAACAGTGTTCATCAGTAGATGATACAAATAAGTATATATATATATTTATATAAGTATAATAATTCCAATGCCATATAATACAAATAACAGTGTTCATCAGTAGATGATACAAATAAGTATATTTATATAAGTATAATAATTCCAATGCCATATAATACAAATAACTGTGTTCATCAGTAGATGATGCAAATAAGTATATTTATATAAGTATAATAATTCCAATGCCATATAATACAAATAACTGTGTTCATCAGTAGATGATGCAAATAAGTATATTTATATAAGTATAATAATTCCAATGCTATATAATACAAATAACAGTGTTCATCAGTAGATGATACAAATAAGTATATATATATTTATATAAGTATAATAATTCCAATGCTATATAATACAAATAACAGTGTTCATCAGTAGATGATACAAATAAGTATATATATATTTATATAAGTATAATAATTCCAATGCCATATAATACAAATAACAGTGTTCATCAGTAGATGATACAAATAAGTATATATATATATATATAAAAGTATAATAATTCCAATGCCATATAATACAAATAACATTGTTCATCAGTAGATGATACAAATAAGTATATATATATATATATATATATATATGTATAATAATTCCAATGCTATATAATACAAATAACAGTGTTCATCAGTAGATGATACAAATAAGTATATATATATATATATATAAGTATAATAATTCCAATGCCATATAATACAAATAACTGTGTTCATCAGTAGATGATACAAATAAGTATATATATATATATAAGTATAATAATTCCAATGCCATATAATACAAATAACAGTGTTCATCAGTAGATGATACAAGTATATATTTATATAAGTATAATAATTCCAATGCTATATAATACAAATAACTGTGTTCATCAGTAGATGATACAAATAAGTATATATATATATAAGTATAATAATTCCAATGCTATATAATGCAAATAACAGTGTTCATCAGTAGATGATACAAATAAGTATATATATATTTATATAAGTATAATAATTCCAATGCTATATAATACAAATAACATTGTTCATCAGTAGATGATACAAATAAGTATATATATATATATATAAGTATAATAATTCCAATGCCATATAATACAAATAACAGTGTTCATCAGTAGATGATACAAATACGTATATATATATATATATATATATATATATAAGTATAATAATTCCAATGCTATATAATACAAATAACTGTGTTCATCAGTAGATGATGCAAATAAGTATATTTATATAAGTATAATAATTCCAATGCTATATAATACAAATAACAGTGTTCATCAGTAGATGATACAAATAAGTATATATATATATATATAAAAGTATAATAATTCCAATGCCATATAATACAAATAACAGTGTTCATCAGTAGATGATACACATAAGTATATATATATATATATATAAAAGTATAATAATTTCAATGCTATATAATACAAATAACATTGTTCATCAGTAGATGATACAAATAAGTATATATATATATATATATATATATGTATAATAATTCCAATGCTATATAATACAAATAACAGTGTTCATCAGTAGATGATACAAGTATATATTTATATAAGTATAATAATTCCAATGCTATATAATACAAATAACTGTGTTCATCAGTAGATGATACAAGTATATATTTATATAAGTATAATAATTCCAATGCTATATAATACAAATAACAGTGTTCATCAGTAGATGATACAAATAAGTATATATATATATATAAGTATAATAATTCCAATGCCATATAATACAAATAACTGTGTTCATCAGTAGATGATACAAATAAGTATATATATATATATAAGTATAATAATTCCAATGCCATATAATACAAATAACTGTGTTCATCAGTAGATGATACAAATAAGTATATATATATATATATAAGTATAATAATTCCAATGCCATATAATACAAATAACTGTGTTCATCAGTAGATGATACAAATAAGTATATATATATTTATATAAGTATAATAATTCCAATGCTATATAATACAAATAACAGTGTTCATCAGTAGATGATACAAATAAGTATATATATATATATATAAGTATAATAATTCCAATGCTATATAATACAAATAACAGTGTTCATCAGTAGATGATACAAATAAGTATATATATATATATATAAGTATAATAATTCCAATGCTATATAATACAAATAACAGTGTTCATCAGTAGATGATGCAAATAAGTATATATATATATATATAAGTATAATAATTCCAATGCTATATAATACAAATAACAGTGTTCATCAGTAGATGATACAAATAAGTATATATATATTTATATAAGTATAATAATTCCAATGCTATATAATACAAATAACAGTGTTCATCAGTAGATGATACAAATAAGTATATATATATATATATAAGTATAATAATTCCAATGCCATATAATACAAATAACAGTGTTCATCAGTAGATGATACAAGTATATATTTATATAAGTATAATAATTCCAATGCTATATAATGCAAATAACAGTGTTCATCAGTAGATGATACAAATAAGTATATATATATTTATATAAGTATAATAATTCCAATGCCATATAATACAAATAACAGTGTTCATCAGTAGATGATACAAATAAGTATATATATATTTATATAAGTATAATAATTCCAATGCTATATAATACAAATAACAGTGTTCATCAGTAGATGATACAAATACGTATATATATATATATATATATATATATATATATAAGTATAATAATTCCAATGCTATATAATACAAATAACTGTGTTCATCAGTAGATGATGCAAATAAGTATATTTATATAAGTATAATAATTCCAATGCTATATAATACAAATAACTGTGTTCATCAGTAGATGATACAAGTATATATATATATATATATATATATAAGTATAATAATTTCAATGCTATATAATACAAATAACTGTGTTCATCAGTAGATGATACAAATAAGTATATATATATTTATATAAGTATAATAATTCCAATGCTATATAATACAAATAACAGTGTTCATCAGTAGATGATACAAATAAGTATATATATATATATATAAGTATAATAATTCCAATGCTATATAATACAAATAACAGTGTTCATCAGTAGATGATACAAATAAGTATATATATATATATATAAGTATAATAATTCCAATGCTATATAATACAAATAACAGTGTTCATCAGTAGATGATGCAAATAAGTATATATATATATATATAAGTATAATAATTCCAATGCCATATAATACAAATAACAGTGTTCATCAGTAGATGATACAAGTATATATTTATATAAGTATAATAATTCCAATGCTATATAATGCAAATAACAGTGTTCATCAGTAGATGATACAAATAAGTATATATATATTTATATAAGTATAATAATTCCAATGCCATATAATACAAATAACAGTGTTCATCAGTAGATGATACAAATACGTATATATATATATATATATATATATATATAAGTATAATAATTCCAATGCTATATAATACAAATAACTGTGTTCATCAGTAGATGATGCAAATAAGTATATTTATATAAGTATAATAATTTCAATGCTATATAATACAAATAACTGTGTTCATCAGTAGATGATGCAAATAAGTATATATATATATGTATATATATATAAGTATAATAATTCCAATGCTATATAATACAAATAACAGTGTTCATCAGTAGATGATGCAAATAAGTATATTTATATAAGTATAATAATTCCAATGCTATATAATACAAATAACTGTGTTCATCAGTAGATGATACAAGTATATATATATATATATATATATATATATATAAGTATAATAATTTCAATGCTATATAATACAAATAACTGTGTTCATCAGTAGATGATACAAATAAGTATATATATATATTTATATAAGTATAATAATTCCAATGCTATATAATACAAATAACTGTGTTCATCAGTAGATGATGCAAATAAGTATATTTATATAAGTATAATAATTCCAATGCTATATAATACAAATAACTGTGTTCATCAGTAGATGATGCAAATAAGTATATTTATATAAGTATAATAATTCCAATGCCATATAATACAAATAACAGTGTTCATCAGTAGATGATACAAATAAGTATATATATATTTATATAAGTATAATAATTCCAATGCCATATAATACAAATAACAGTGTTCATCAGTAGATGATGCAAATAAGTATATATATATATTTATATAAGTATAATAATTCCAATGCTATATAATACAAATAACTGTGTTCATCAGTAGATGATGCAAATAAGTATATATATATTTATATAAGTATAATAATTCCAATGCCATATAATACAAATAACTGTGTTCATCAGTAGATGATGCAAATAAGTATATTTATATAAGTATAATAATTCCAATGCCATATAATACAAATAACAGTGTTCATCAGTAGATGATACAAATAAGTATATATATATTTATATAAGTATAATAATTCCAATGCCATATAATACAAATAACAGTGTTCATCAGTAGATGATACAAATACGTATATATATATATATATATATATATATATATATATTTATATAAGTATAATAATTCCAATGCCATATAATACAGATAACTGTGTTCATCAGTAGATGATACAAATAAGTATATATATATACATATATATAAGTATAATAATTCCAATGCTATATAATACAAATAACTGTGTTCATCAGTAGATGATACAAATAAGTATATATATATATATTTATATAAGTATAATAATTCCAATGCTATATAATACAAATAACAGTGTTCATCAGTAGATGATACAAATACGTATATATATATATTTATATAAGTATAATAATTCCAATGCCATATAATACAGATAACTGTGTTCATCAGTAGATGATACAAATAAGTATATATATATATATATTTATATAAGTATAATAATTCCAATGCCATATAATACAAATAACTGTGTTCATCAGTAGATGATGCAAATAAGTATATATATATATATATTTATATAAGTATAATAATTCCAATGCCATATAATACAAATAACTGTGTTCATCAGTAGATGATGCAAATAAGTATATTTATATAAGTATAATAATTCCAATGCTATATAATACAAATAACTGTGTTCATCAGTAGATGATGCAAATAAGTATATATATATTTATATAAGTATAATAATTCCAATGCTATATAATACAAATAACTGTGTTCATCAGTAGATGATACAAATAAGTATATATATATTTATATAAGTATAATAATTCCAATGCTATATAATACAAATAACTGTGTTCATCAGTAGATTATACAAATAAGTATATATATATATATATAAGTATAATAATTCCAATGCCATATAATACAAATAACTGTGTTCATCAGTAGATGATACAAATAAGTATATATATATATATATATATATATATATAAGTATAATAATTCCAATGCCATATAATACAAATAACTGTGTTCATCAGTAGATGATACAAATAAGTATATATATATATATATATAAGTATAATAATTCCAATGCTATATAATACAAATAACTGTGTTCATCAGTAGATGATGCAAATAAGTATATATATATATATAAGTATAATAATTCCAATGCCATATAATACAAATAACAGTGTTCATCAGTAGATGATACAAGTATATATTTATATAAGTATAATAATTCCAATGCTATATAATGCAAATAACAGTGTTCATCAGTAGATGATACAAATAAGTATATATATATTTATATAAGTATAATAATTCCAATGCCATATAATACAAATAACAGTGTTCATCAGTAGATGATACAAATACGTATATATATATATATATATATATATATATATATATATATATATATATATAAGTATAATAATTCCAATGCTATATAATACAAATAACTGTGTTCATCAGTAGATGATGCAAATAAGTATATATATATATATATATAAGTATAATAATTCCAATGCCATATAATACAAATAACTGTGTTCATCAGTAGATGATGCAAATAAGTATATTTATATAAGTATAATAATTCCAATGCTATATAATACAAATAACTGTGTTCATCAGTAGATGATACAAATACGTATATATATATATATATATATATATATATATATATATATATATATATAAGTATAATAATTCCAATGCTATATAATACAAATAACAGTGTTCATCAGTAGATGATACAAATAAGTATATATATATTTATATAAGTATAATAATTCCAATGCCATATAATACAAATAACAGTGTTCATCAGTAGATGATACACATAAGTATATATATATTTATATAAGTATAATAATTCCAATGCCATATAATACAAATAACAGTGTTCATCAGTAGATGATACAAATACGTATATATATATATATATATATATATATAAGTATAATAATTCCAATGCTATATAATACAAATAACTGTGTTCATCAGTAGATGATACAAATAAGTATATATATATATATTTATATAAGTATAATAATTCCAATGCTATATAATACAAATAACTGTGTTCATCAGTAGATGATGCAAATAAGTATATTTATATAAGTATAATAATTCCAATGCTATATAATACAAATAACTGTGTTCATCAGTAGACGATACAAATAAGTATATATATATTTATATAAGTATAATAATTCCAATGCCATATAATACAAATAACTGTGTTCATCAGTAGATGATGCAAATAAGTATATTTATATAAGTATAATAATTCCAATGCTATATAATACAAATAACAGTGTTCATCAGTAGATGATACAAATAAGTATATATATATATATATATAAGTATAATAATTCCAATGCTATATAATACAAATAACAGTGTTCATCAGTAGATGATACAAATAAGTATATATATATTTATATAAGTATAATAATTCCAATGCTATATAATACAAATAACAGTGTTCATCAGTAGATGATACAAATAAGTATATATATATTTATATAAGTATAATAATTCCAATGCTATATAATACAAATAACAGTGTTCATCAGTAGATGATACAAATAAGTATATATATATTTATATAAGTATAATAATTCCAATGCTATATAATACAAATAACAGTGTTCATCAGTAGATGATACAAATAAGTGTATATATATATTTATATAAGTATAATAATTCCAATGCTATATAATGCAAATAACAGTGTTCATCAGTAGATGATACACATAAGTATATATATATTTATATAAGTATAATAATTCCAATGCCATATAATACAAATAACAGTGTTCATCAGTAGATGATACAAATAAGTATATATATATATATATATATATATAAGTATAATAATTCCAATGCCATATAATACAAATAACAGTGTTCATCAGTAGATGATGCAAATAAGTATATATATATATATATTTATATAAGTATAATAATTCCAATGCTATATAATACAAATAACAGTGTTCATCAGTAGATGATACAAATAAGTATATATATATATATAAGTATAATAATTCCAATGCCATATAATACAAATAACAGTGTTCATCAGTAGATGATACAAGTATATATTTATATAAGTATAATAATTCCAATGCCATATAATACAAATAACAGTGTTCATCAGTAGATGATACAAATAAGTATATATATATATATATATATATATATATATATATATATAAGTATAATAATTCCAATGCCATATAATACAAATAACAGTGTTCATCAGTAGATGATGCAAATAAGTATATATATATATATATTTATATAAGTATAATAATTCCAATGCTATATAATACAAATAACAGTGTTCATCAGTAGATGATACAAATAAGTATATATATATATATAAGTATAATAATTCCAATGCTATATAATACAAATAACTGTGTTCATCAGTAGATGATACAAATAAGTATATATATATTTATATAAGTATAATAATTCCAATGCCATATAATACAAATAACAGTGTTCATCAGTAGATGATACAAATAAGTATATATATATATATAAGTATAATAATTCCAATGCTATATAATACAAATAACAGTGTTCATCAGTAGATGATGCAAATAAGTATATATATATATATAAGTATAATAATTCCAATGCCATATAATACAAATAACAGTGTTCATCAGTAGATGATACAAATAAGTATATATATATATATAAGTATAATAATTCCAATGCCATATAATACAAATAACAGTGTTCATCAGTAGATGATACAAATAAGTATATATATATATATAAGTATAATAATTCCAATGCCATATAATACAAATAACAGTGTTCATCAGTAGATGATACAAATAAGTATATATATATATATAAGTATAATAATTTCAATGCCATATAATACAAATAACAGTGTTCATCAGTAGATGATACAAATAAGTATATATATATATATATATATATATATAAGTATAATAATTCCAATGCTATATAATACAAATAACAGTGTTCATCAGTAGATGATGCAAATAAGTATATATATATATTTATATAAGTATAATAATTCCAATGCTATATAATACAAATAACAGTGTTCATCAGTAGATGATACAAATAAGTATATATATATATATATATATAAGTATAATAATTCCCATGCCATATAATACAAATAACTGTGTTCATCAGTAGATGATACAAATAAGTATATATATATATATAAAAGTATAATAATTCCAATGCCATATAATACAAATAACATTGTTCATCAGTAGATGATACAAATAAGTATATATATATATATATATATATATATATATAAGTATAATAATTCCAATGCTATATAATGCAAATAACAGTGTTCATCAGTAGATGATACAAATAAGTATATATATATTTATATAAGTATAATAATTCCAATGCTATATAATGCAAATAACAGTGTTCATCAGTAGATGATACAAATAAGTATATATATATTTATATAAGTATAATAATTCCAATGCTATATAATACAAATAACAGTGTTCATCAGTAGATGATACAAGTATATATTTATATAAGTATAATAATTCCAATGCCATATAATACAAATAACAGTGTTTATCAGTAGATGATGCAAATAAGTATATATATATATATATATTTATATAAGTATAATAATTCCAATGCTATATAATACAAATAACTGTGTTCATCAGTAGATGATACAAATAAGTATATATATATTTATATAAGTATAATAATTCCAATGCCATATAATACAAATAACAGTGTTCATCAGTAGATGATACAAATAAGTATATATATATTTATATAAGTATAATAATTCCAATGCCATATAATACAAATAACTGTGTTCATCAGTAGATGATACAAATAAGTATATATATATTTATATAAGTATAATAATTCCAATGCCATATAATACAAATAACAGTGTTTATCAGTAGATGATGCAAATAAGTATATATATATATATATATATTTATATAAGTATAATAATTCCAATGCTATATAATACAAATAACTGTGTTCATCAGTAGATGATACAAATAAGTATATATATATATATAAGTATAATAATTCCAATGCCATATAATACAAATAACAGTGTTCATCAGTAGATGATACAAGTATATATTTATATAAGTATAATAATTCCAATGCTATATAATGCAAATAACAGTGTTCATCAGTAGATGATACAAATAAGTATATATATATTTATATAAGTATAATAATTCCAATGCCATATAATACAAATAACAGTGTTCATCAGTAGATGATACACATAAGTATATATATATATATATAAGTATAATAATTCCAATGCTATATAATACAAATAACAGTGTTCATCAGTAGATGATACACATAAGTATATATATATATATATAAGTATAATAATTCCAATGCTATATAATACAAATAACAGTGTTCATCAGTAGATGATACACATAAGTATATATATATTTATATAAGTATAATAATTCCAATGCCATATAATACAAATAACAGTGTTCATCAGTAGATGATACAAATACGTATATATATATTTATATAAGTATAATAATTCCAATGCTATATAATACAAATAACTGTGTTCATCAGTAGATGATGCAAATAAGTATATTTATATAAGTATAATAATTCCAATGCTATATAATACAAATAACTGTGTTCATCAGTAGATGATACAAGTATATATATATATATATATATATAAGTATAATAATTTCAATGCTATATAATACAAATAACTGTGTTCATCAGTAGATGATACAAATAAGTATATATATATATATTTATATAAGTATAATAATTCCAATGCTATATAATACAAATAACTGTGTTCATCAGTAGATGATGCAAATAAGTATATTTATATAAGTATAATAATTCCAATGCTATATAATACAAATAACAGTGTTCATCAGTAGATGATGCAAATAAGTATATTTATATAAGTATAATAATTCCAATGCCATATAATACAAATAACTGTGTTCATCAGTAGATGATGCAAATAAGTATATTTATATAAGTATAATAATTCCAATGCCATATAATACAAATAACTGTGTTCATCAGTAGATGATACAAATACGTATATATATATTTATATAAGTATAATAATTCCAATGCTATATAATACAAATAACAGTGTTCATCAGTAGATGATACAAATACGTATATATATATATATATATATATATATATATATATTTATATAAGTATAATAATTCCAATGCCATATAATACAGATAACTGTGTTCATCAGTAGATGATACAAATAAGTATATATATATTTATATAAGTATAATAATTCCAATGCTATATAATACAAATAACTGTGTTCATCAGTAGATGATGTGATGTTGAAACACTTCTTAAACCTGAAATGATTTTTGTACATCCAGAGGTCAAAAGTTGAGTATCCACCAGAAAAGAGACTGATCTCTGAGTAAATGTCCACAAAACTGGACTCTCTGAATATATAGAAGCAGTGGGCTGTTTTACAAAGATGAATTATGGAGAATCAATCAATTGTGAGTAATTTATTCCTATTCTGTGAATACAATGTAATCATGTAATCTGTAGTCTGATTACAGGTGTTTTAACGAGTAATTTAATCTACAAGTGCTTCATTCTTGGAAATCAATTATGTAAACTAATGCAGATTACATATTACAAACAGAAACTTACGTGTTTTGCTTATACTAAATTACTGAGGTATCAAATAAACAACGTGGCCCCGATTTATCTTAACAAGGAAACGAATTGATCAAACGTGTCTATGACATCTACTCACGTGCAGGACTCCGTATATATATTTATATAAAATAATATAATTTATTATTAATAACCAACTATATCGTGTGAGAATCTGATTTACGTTTTTTCCGAGTTCAATAAAAGAAAATGGCGGACACAGACTATTGTGCTAGCGTTAAATGGAGGCGTGGCTTATTTACGCCACTTTGAGTGAAATTTGAATATACACTTAAATTTCACACTGACACGGTCTTACAAATAACAACTGCAGTGTTATTTTATCACCATGTAGTGTAACAAAGTTAACACTTAATTTGACACCGTCTCTGAACATTTTACACCAGTGATTTTGCTGGGATACAACTTCTTAAGTTCAAATGGTTATTTGCACTGAATAACTAATTTAGATGTTTGTAATACCCTTAAAGATACATCTTATAAAATGTATAGCCTATTTTTGTAACTCTTCGACGAAATGTAAAAAACTCATGTAGCCTACACATTAAATCTAATTTAAAACTAAACCGCATTATGATAAACGTATCTAAATAAGGCAATTTAAAAGTATCCTATATTCACTCACTAAAAAACCCCCTAAACTATAATACAACCATCAAAAATGTATAGGTCCACAAAAGTCAATCACACAAAAAAAAACTATAAAAACAATGCTTTATTAAAATGTCAATCAGAACAAACAGCATATGAATCAAAACACAACATTTTAAATGACTATGAACAAACATAACAGGTAAAACAGGAATATATTTTAAATACACAAAAACTTTTGAAAAAAACAAACCAAAAAATATATATACATTTTGTTTTTTAAATCATACATTTTAACATTAATGTAGCCTATACATTTAAACAATTTACATATAAACAATTTAACCTTTCGACGTGAACTAAACAAGCAAACTTACAAGAACAAGTGCTACTTCAACATCAATAAACTTCTAGGCATAACTTGACTTACGCACATTCATCTGTACCACACACCGCGTCAGCTGCATACACCATCTCCAAATCACCTGTTGTAGACGGCCTCGCTTCACGTATTGCACACAGAGACAGGGAAGATTCAGACGAGCATTCCTGAGACGATGTTTCGTCCGGCACCTTCACCACAGCTACCACATTGTTGTTTCAGAGAACCACATTCCAGCAAATGCTCTTCAATATCTTGTCCATCCTGAAGCAGATGAGTGAGGTCACAATTTCGCAAATATCTGTGCAGCACAGAATTATTAATAGATACGTTAACCTCTCCAGAATCGCCAAGGACAGTCACATTACTGAAAGCAGTGGGCTGATACATCCCCGTCTTCTGCAACATGTTGCATTTCAAGCATCTGTGAAACTTCTTTTTCGGGTCAAACTCCGTTTGAGCACACCTGCAGTTCCCGCACGTACGGGACACAGCCACCTCCGCTCTGATTATCTCGCCGCACACAGAAAGAACCGGATCTTCTCGGACTTCACACGGAACAATTGCACCAAGACCAGGCAAAGATCTAACCTGCTCAATACTTGTTTGGCGTGTGGTGGTGACAAAAAGCTCACCGCTGAACTCTCTTGTACTCAAATTGGAGAATGTATATGTCTTTCCAAACAGAACCATACCAACTTGAGATTCCCACAATTTCAGCCGAATTTTTCCACTACCATCCTCGATGATCACGCTCTGTGTTTCCACTTGTCTGCCCTGCAGCTCCGTCCCAGCCTTCAAGTGCACAATGCGCCCAGTGACCTCACCAATCTGATAAAATATTAACAACTACACTAAGTACAAATATAACAACAATCACATTACCATATTCAGGACACTTTCAAACAATATAAAAACAAAAACTTACATGTTGCCTTGCAGACATTTTCCTTATTTCCGCCACGGTTTTCTTAGACTTCGAAGGAGGCTCCCGGTACGAAAAAGTCACGTCAGTGACCACAGCCACATCGGTCTTTCTACCACACAAAACATCAACCCCTTCACCAGAACGACCTAAATAATAAGACAAAACAGCAAAGATCATTAAAAACGTACAGCTAAAGAAACGCATACATAATTTGAGAACGTTTAATAAAATACTTACTAGGTTCTTTAGAAATGGCACTCAACCTAACAGCACTCCTGCAGTTTTGCGCTTGGAGAAAAAAGCTCCGTTTGTCCACACTAAAGACAGCTACATCGCAGAAATCGTCCCGACTCACTTGAATTACGGCATTAAAATACTTGTTTTTCTTTAACGCCGACGTTTTCACAACAGAAACATTGTGAATGTATCCAGTCACACTAGTTGTGTCATCTATTTTCAATTTCTTAGCCTCAGTAGCCATGATGACTTCCAATTTACATGCCCATTATGCCCAGCTAAAATTTGAATGTTTAATGAACATTGAAAAGATGTCCCACCAACACATCCCATCATGATTGAAACATATATCCAAAATTGAATCGACGTCTTTGACATCTTCCGGCCATACATTACATATCTTTTCTGTGCATCCCTGGACGTCTAAATGTGTCATCTTCTGGATGTCTACTTTCTATTAATTTAAGTATATAAGCCAGCATATCAAATAATCACACACCCATTCTGTAACGTCATTAAAGACAATCACTAATGTTTTTAGATTTACATATCCATTTACACAGGCTCACAGGTTATAAAACGGTCAAAATTCCATCCAGTCAAACCTGAATGTCTGTATAACATGTTTTTAAAGTCTGTGAAAGTTGTTTATGGCTCAATTTTGAGATCCACCGCTCCCAGCTCTTCCTGGAGCGTGCTTCCGGTGTTCTGTCAGTGCTGCATCACTGTCTCAGTCTGTAGTATTGCAGCTGCACTTCTTCAAAGCATCTGAGGAAAGACAATCTGAAAATAAAAAACAATAAAGCCAAGGTTTCAGGTAAATGACACACTCATTTTGAAATGTTTGTATGGTCCTACAAGCAAAATTACAATACAATGGGACAAGAATTTGCATAAATTTTATAAACAAATCATTAGAAAGAATTAATCAACATTATATGATATTTTACTCTACAATAATCTTCTGTCAGTAAAATTTGTTCTGCATTAAATGTGTTAGATTTTAGCTGTGAAAATATATAATTTCTCTTCAATCCCACTGTGGTGCCCTTGACAAAGACCCTTAACTAACTTTGTAACTGTGTGAAAGACAAAAAGACATTAGCTTTGAATAGCTTCTTTTCAAGGTCTCATTGAGTTAGTACAGACATCATAAAACTTCTGACCAACAAATACAATAACTAATATTAAAAGCTGGGTTTATTATTGTGGCAATGATATATAATTTAATTAAATGTTATGCCACAATACACACAAACAATGCAAGGTAAATACATACCTGCCCATGACTTCGTTGACACAGTCTGTGACAGAAGATCCACCAACTCTAGACAGATCAATCACACCACCTTGATATCTGAGGTGTTATCAACTGTGGAAAAAATACTAAACAATTTATATTAATCTCAAAATGGATATTTGCCTTTAAAAAAATTTACGATTTCTCTTTCAAACCCTATTCCAAAAGCTAGAGATTATTATCATTACACTCTAGAGATGAATTTCAACTTTGAAAGTATGTGTTAACATTTCTGTTTATTGGATTTGTGGAAGAAAACTGTAAAACTGCATTACATTCTGAATTCTGCCATCGGATGTGTCCCTGTCTCTGTAGTACCAAGTGTTTGTAGCTTCCTCTACAATGACAAGGTTAATGATCATCTGAAAGCTTACTTAAGCTCTGAAGAACTACTTACAATGGCAATGATGTCGTGACCTGAATTGCACCATTGGGGTATCAATAAGCATTTAATCTACCGATAACTACTACGACATTTGAAAAAAGTCTTACTTGGACATTCAAAATCAGAACATATTATTCACATATTTGCACTTCCATGTAATTTTGTACATTATGTAAATAAAAAAGGGACATATTTCTGGAGGTAGCTGTCATTGTTTCATGAGATGTGGGCCTTTGCCTCTGTCTTACTTGCAAATCAATCAGGCTCGAAGTAAATTCTCCTTTTCAGAAATATTTCAAAGAATGTGTTAGTGTTGGAGCATTTCATTGTACAATTGTATTATTAAATGATATAACAATAACATGCATTTGTCCTAAACATCTACATAATGTAGAGAGAACCCTATTATCTGAAATCAAAGCTAACAAACAATATATAAAAAAACTTGCATGCTTGGTGAAAGGAAGCGTTTAAAGTACTTACATTTACATGAAAGCAGACATTATTTCAATAACCCATCATAAAGATCAAAATAACATTTGTACTACATTCACAGTAATTTTTGATGGCATACCTGTTCTATGGTCTAAATTATAGATTTTTCTTTTATTGTAAAAATGATGATGTATTTCATCACACATAATTGCATTGCAAGGTTATGAAATCTCGTATGTAAATCCTTGACAAAAAATACACATTTAAATCTAATTTAAACTAAAACATCTACCTCAGCTGCAAACATTATCAAAAAGGCTATTTCTCAGATACACAATAAAACACAAAAAACTCCTGTGACATTGTTAGTTGTTTAGAAATGTTGAAAGCTTCATGAATAACGTAACGAAGATATCAAACCGTGTCACAACTGTTTCACAAAAGGCTCTAGTCCATACAAACAGTCGCTAATGAAGAATCAACGTATACATACCTAACTTAAAACAACCGCGAAAAACGAAATATTCCTGCCAGTGGTTCTGATCCCGCCCTGTTTCCATAGCAACTCTACGCCCCACCATATGTATTGATTTATTTACTATTTTGACCCCTATAGTCTGTTGTTTTTCTTCCATAATATTTGGGAGAGGGGCCACAGCAATACAGTCCTGTTTAGGCACTCATTTGTCCAGCAGCGGCCCTGGATAATGAACACTTTTTACACCACACACTGAACTAAATTAAGCATTGCTTGGTAATTGGTAATTGGTTGAGCTAAATTGGTTTGATCTAATTGTGTTCTTATATTTAACAGCTGAAAGATATTCAACCGAATTCATTGCATATCTTTCTCTCAAAGTTATCTGACATTATCAAGATAAGTTTAACTCTGAGTTCTTGTCATATTTTATTACCATTTTCTCAGCTACAGCGAATAAACCGTGATAACGTGGGAAATGTTGCAGGTGTCTGAACAGAATACAGAATGCTAGTGTTAGAGGGTCCTTTTTATAATAAATAAAAATAAAACAAATAGAGAAGAACAGAATTAGAATAGAGAGTGCTAGAGTTAGAGGGTCAAATAAAGATGGAAGAGGTGTGTTTTTAGTCGTTTCGTGAAGATGAGCAGCTGCTCAGATTGAGTTAGGCAGGTCACCAGGAGGGAACAATTAATGTAGAAGTACGTGAAAGTGATTTTGTGCCTCTTTGGGATGGTACAGTAATGCAGTAATGGTACAGCTTCTAGAGGGCACATAAGTCTGAAGTAATGAATTTAGGTAAAGGGGAGCAAGGCCAGAGGTGGTTCTGTTGGCAAACATTAATGCCTTGAATTTAATGCGAGCAGCTATTGGTAGCCAGTGCAGATTGATGAACAATGAGGTGCGACGTATGGAAGCCCGTTTCCACCACTGAATAAAACATAAAAAAGTTATTGTGACTTTTTATCTTGCAATTCTGGCTTTTTTTCTCAGAATGATGAGATCTCGCAATTCAGTCTTTTCCCCGTTTGAATCTTATCGATTCCGATTCTTTTCGATTCCCAGTTTCGATTCCAATGTGATTAGATAATGATATCAAGCATTTATCCCGTGTCTCTTTTTAGCAAACCATTGCACGGTATATATTTTAGTATGCATTTGAGAGACGTTCTGAAATGTAATGCATTCATACATGCATGCACAGTTTGCAGCTTTAATCGCCTTTTTTGGTAATTTCATGACTTATCTGACGACAGACTCGTGTGCAGTTTCTTGTGCGCTCATTTATGATGACGCGATCAGGGCGTGCGCCGTGAGCACAGTGACGGCTGACAGGACAGGAAAGATTGTTTTATTGACATACAGCCTAACAGCATCTCATTGTTCTACTGAAGCTCATTTGGCTGATGTACCTTTTCCGCGCTCATTTGACTCGCGCGTGGCGCTGAGGCAAAGCTACACTGCGCGTCTGAAAAGTCTCGTTGGATGTTGATGCAAAAAATACACCGGTTCCGCGTCTTAATAAAGGCGTTTCTTGTCAAGAAAAAGGGGACAAAAACGGCAGTATTGAGCAGGGTGGCCAAGCTTAGATCAGCGGTGCCACTGCTGCACGGATGAGCATCACAACATTGTGATCGCACTCCTCAAAGCTTGAGGAATGAAACAGACAAATCATTTTAATTTAGGAATAGAATCAAGTTGGTGTTTGAATCATGTTCGCCATCTTTAACGATCTATTAAATGAATGTCAAGTTGGTGTGACACCTCTCTTGCAACATGTTTAGCTATCACAGATATTATACTTCTTCACAGATATTACAGATATTGTACTTAGCTTTTTTGGCTACTGAACGCAAATTAAGGCAAACTTTGGAGGCTTTGATTAGTGAGCAAGGTCCTGGCAGATCGCTAGATCACGCTTGTCCTCACAGATGAGGAAAAAAAAGCGCATAGGAATCGATAGGCGGAATCTAAATTTAAATTTGACAACAAGTATCCGATTCCTGACCTTAAGTATCCGATTCTGGAATCGATTCCCAACCCTAGTCTTTTCCCCCGCCTCAAAACCGGACTTTAACTTGCAATTGCTTGTTTTATCCTGCAAATCTGTGAATACAAATTCACAATAACCTTTTTTTTTTTTTATTCAGTGGCGGAAACGGGCTTCTTGTGATGTGCATTATTTTCAGCTCATTAAAGATGAATCTTGCTGCCGTGTTCTGGATTAATAGTAGATGTTTGACAGAACTGGCTGGAAGACCTGCTAAGAGATCATTGCAATAGTCCAGCCTGGACAGAACATAATTACAGTCATAATGTGTGTCTGATCTATCTAATCGTTAATCACACTGATTTAAACAGGATTATCTTGCACCATATTGATATAGAAATACAAAGATTAAGAAAATATATTCCATTCATTGTTATTGACAACATGAAGTGCATTAAACATTATATGTCAAGGTTTCCCGGACTGGGGTTTAAGGAACTGCAGCTGGTTTATGAGTTCAATGAAAAGATAATAATTAATTAAATCAATTGTTCAATTAAAATGAGTCATTATAAAATAAATCAAAATGAAACACTTACTATTTTTTTTTTAGTTTACCTGCATGTCATGTGACCATAACCAACATCAGAGAACCATAAACATGCAAATGTGATGCTTAATAAAATATAATTATAAAATCTCAGGGGGTACTTTAAGTAAATATATTAGCTGAAAGAGGATCAGATGAGAAACAAGTTTGTGAATTTGTTCATTTAATGTGTTTGAGAGACAAAAGCCTTCTGAAGACATAGAAACACATGGTTAAATAACCAACAGAGTGATAATTCAAATAGAAATGAATGTGTTCATCAGTAGATGATGCAATGTTGAAACACTTCTTAAATATGAAATGATCAACGGTCAAGTGCTGTGTAGCACCTGAATAATGACTGATCTCTGAGCCAATGTCCACAAAACTGACTGACTTTTTATGGAAGAGTTTATATAAGCAGTAAATCATATTTTAGAAAGGAAAGATGAAAACGAGGATTTAGAGAGAATCAATAAAGGATGAATAATTTATTGATATTGTGTAAATCATTTAATCATAAAAGTAACTGTAGTCTAATTAAGAGTACTTTAAAATGGAATTTAATCTAATTACAAGTACTTATTTTTTTTATCAGATGACATGTAATCAGTTACCACCCAGCTCTGGCTGCTGATAGTGAGCATGCATGAACTACCGAACAGTAACATATGGTTTGAGTAAAGAATTGGTTATAACAGTTTTCTAATCACAAGCACACTGAAG
Source organism: Oxygymnocypris stewartii (assembly GCA_003573665.1). Taxonomy (NCBI): domain Eukaryota; kingdom Metazoa; phylum Chordata; class Actinopteri; order Cypriniformes; family Cyprinidae; genus Oxygymnocypris; species Oxygymnocypris stewartii. The sequence continues at coordinate 32,715 of QVTF01020462.1, read as the reverse complement.
CGAGAACACATTCAGCATACTTCGACGAGCTGGAGATATTGAGATCCTCTGAACCAAACCGTTTCTCTTGAAGAACTGATGCTGTGCTGATACTATGATCATGAGTGAACGGAGGACGAATCTGAGTTTATTTAAACACAAACAGAGCATGTAAATATCCATGTTTGCACACTGGTGCCTGTATCGGGTGCAAATCATAAATGTAGAAAGCCCAAGATGATGATTATTATTATTAGAGTTATAATTACGAATGACTTTATCTGAGTGTGTTTGAGTGTGTTTTCATCTGTTGGATTATATAATTAGCATCATTAATTAATTAAAATCACACTGGGAAACGTGTGCTGGCACTGCCGCGGAGAAAGCAGCTGTCATGTTTAGGTATGAAACCGCTTTAGAAAACTATTCATCTCGAAATTATACACTATTCATATCGATATAAAATAAAAAATAGGAATAAAAACACATTTCATATTATTTTTAAATTAATGCAGTATACAAGTTAAAAATAGAGCAAACTCAGCAAAGGCATTTAAAATACCAAAAATGACAGACTAAATATATCTGATGGAGAAAAAAGATCAAATCAAATGTAATACCACAGTTTCACCACTAGATGTCCTAGATATTAGTGTGAATGTGTCTGATCTATAACAGACAGCTGATAAACAATCATTACTATAAAAGGCTTGTGTTACTCACCACTGACACTGACAGTGAATCTCTTGTATACGGTCTGTGTTCTGCTGCTGATCTTCACTGAATAAAACCCAGAGTCTGTGGATCTGGTGTCTGTGATGATCAGAGATCCAGTCTGATCCAGCTCCAGTCTGTCTCTGAATCTCTCATCATAATATAATGGTGAGCTCTTAGCCTCTATATCAGCTTTAGCAATGAGTTTTCCTTCATCTCCACACCTCCACACTATCAGCTCATCTCTGGATATCTGAGTAACACCAGTCTGAAGAGTGACACGATCTCCACTCATCACTGACACACTCCTCATTTCACATTCACCAGGATCAGATGTAGACTCTAACAGAAATTCAGACAGAGATTAAACACCGTTACTGGCACTAGAACATACGGTTTACACTTGAATAGTTAATTTTACAGTCATATGGCTTAAGGTGGTTTTGCTTTCGCATTCAAACACACAGTGTCTCTGTGACATGATGACAACAACCGTCCAACAGTAAATAAACAATTGATGCATTCTGTAACTTTGCAGGTGTTAGACAGATACATTACAATAGGAAGGAAAACCAGTGCTTTAAAAAGCCTCTTTAATAAAACAAAACAAACAAACCTTGAAAAAATCTAAATATTAAAAATACATATTCTCACCACAGACGGTAACATTGAATTTCCCATATTCAGTCCCAGCACTGTGGCTGATCTGTAGTTCATAGAGTCCAGCGTGTTTGGTTTTCATGTTCTTGATGGTGAGAGATCCAGTCTGATCCAGCTGCAGTCTGCCTCTGAATATCTCGGTGTGATTGGGATATAAGACGTTTTTCCCAACAGTTTTAGCAATGTCTGAATCTCCAAACCTCCACTCTATCAGATAAAATGTCTTTATTTGAGTGAGATCAGGGTGTAGAGTGACAGAATCTCCCTCCATCACCGACACTGTCTTCACTTCATCTTCATCAGCACCAAACACACCTGCAGAACAAACACAAACAGATTCTAGGAGATTAAACTCATAACACAGCCGGTGATGAACAGATAACGGAAATCAGTCGCATAAACACAACTTGACTTGTTAAAGGCTCCTATTAACTTGGTTCAGGGAGTCTACTAGAATAGAATTACACGACTTAAAGGGGTGGTTAACTGGTATTTTACTAGGCTTGATTGTGTTTATGGGGTTCAGTCTAACATATTAATGCTTCGTTGTTTTGGTTTTTTATGTATTTTTTATAATCGTATTATTTTTCACATAATTTACCTTTATTCCACACCCCTCTGTCCCGTCTACTAAAACGCTCTGATCATTTCCTGGTTTTATGAAGCCCCTCCCTCAGAAATACACGATGGGCTCTGATTGGTTAGCTGGCCCAGGGTCTGGCTGCAGACTTGCACTCAGACACCTTCCGCTAGTGACATCACTTACAATCTTTTTTTATTTTTATTGAATTATATTTACTTATTATTTTTTAATCGATTCGCTCAACATTTTACAACATTAGCCAGCTGGTGAAGACAAGAAAAAATAAACTAAATTACAGTGTCACTTGCAATCGCGACCTGCGACGTCACAACGACACTTAATTGGTCTTGGCTTTCTGCTACTAATATCACCAGCAGTTCCTCATAAGATGGCTTTGTTAAATGTGAGATCACGGTCACAATTCTAGGTTTCTATTTAATATAATTAATGATGTGACAAACCCGCGGCCTAATATTGCATTGAGTTCTATTGATTGTAGGTCTTTTATGTAATTTTGTTTGGACAAGGTCGCAAATATAGGGCTTCGATTACCCCTCCTTTGTTTCAATGTGAGGATAATCTGGGGGTATTGTTGGAATTCTTTTTGACCTGTATCAGAGCATGATATTTGTGAGATATCTTGTGCTTTCGAGTTGTTTTAATGACGTGGTTCCTGTAAGACTGTTTAAAGAAGGGGCTGGAACTATCTATAGGTCCTACTCTACAGTCTATAGTGAACAGTCCTCTTATTTCTGGATGTGTTCTGGAGGAGTTAAAGATTGCTACGGTCCAACCGCTCCTGAAGAAGCCCTCACTAGATCCTGCAGTTGTAAATAATTACAGACCCATCTCTAAACTACCTTTTATTGCCAAGCAATCGTTGAAGGTCGTTAATGTGAATAATATTTTTTTAGAAATATCAGTCTGGTTTTAGACCACAGCACTAAAGCTGCCCTTTTACGAGTGACTAATGATTTATTGATGGCAGAGGATGCTGGGGAATGCTCAGTTTTAGTTTTAATAGATTTGACTGCAGCTTTTGATACAGTTAACCATTCTATTTTAATTAATACATTGAAAACATGAGTCTGGGTTTCAGGGACGGCATTGGATTGGTCTTATTTGTCAAATAGGACATTTGAAGTGTTAGTTGCAGATGAAGTATCAATTTCTGAAGTTATTTTTGGAGTTCTGCAGGGATCCCTGTTAGGACCAATTTTGTTTTCAATGTACATGCTTCCGTTAGGTACGGTTATTTGACAACATAATATTAATTTTGACTGTTATGCAGACAATTTACAGTTATACTTATCATTCAGTTCTAAGGATTTAAATAGTCTTGATGTTCTTCAAGCATGTTTAATAGATTAACAAAATTGGATGGCTTTAAACTTTCTGCTGTTAAATACTGAAAAGTGGTGATAATTGGTCAGAGCTCAGGTAAAAATCTGATTGAGCTTGCTCTAAATAGGGTCTTTCCTAATAATAAGTAGGTGGTAAGAAATGTGGGTATTTATTTTGATACTAATTTAAACTTTGAATTTCATGTCAAGAAGATAATTCAATCTCGTTTTTATCAGTTAATAAATATATCTAAGGTGAGACATTTTTTTATTTATTTTAATGATACAGAGAAGCTTATTCCTGCTTTTATTTATTCCAGTCTTGACAATTGCAATGCCTTGTGTAGTGTAGTGTAGTGTACGGTGTACAGACTACTGACACGAGCAAAGTTATATCATCATATTACACCTGTTTTAGCTTCTTTACATTGGTTATCTGTTTATTTTAGGAATGATTTTCAAGATTATTTTTTTGACATAAAGCCTTAAACGGCTTGGCACCTTTGTATTTAACTGAGCGATAATCACGTGCGCAGACAAGCGGTTGGATCAATCTTGTTTTCTCTTTACTGTTATCATTGGCAAGTATTGTTTTAATGTTATATTTACTTGTGAATGTCTGCTGAATGTATACGTAGCGTAACTTAGTGTGCTTAAAGTAATCGAATGCAGAAGTCCGCATGTGCCAATATAAAACCATCTTTACCCAGGAGAAAACCATTAAAAACAGTGGAAGAGGACATGATCATTTCTCCTGAATGAAGGAGATTATTGTTATTAAGGTAATGAAGCTCGGGTCAGGAAATGAACACTATGGTAAGAAGTGAAACCGAAAGTGTTAAAGAAAGAACAGAAATCATCCACTTACCGCACAACAGCAGAACAATCTGAACACATCTGAAAGCGCTCTTCATCATGTTGAAGATTTCAGTCAAATCAGACTTCGACAGATATTATTAATAACTTAACTTACTCGCTGTGTGTTTCTGAAGAAAAAACTTTGCGTTTCCAGATCTGGAAGACACCGTCAAAGCGAACATGAGTAAAATTGCGGAGATAACGGTTTTATTCCTCTTTCTCTTCTTCTTCTTCTTTACAGTGGATCCCAAACAAACACACATATTTACCGCCATCTGCTGTCTGCATGGGCTATTTCACTACTCGATCCGTACCGGAAACATGATTTGTACTGCGCATGCGCGAAATTGCTTCCACTTCCTGTCACCGCCAACGTTTTTACGACAGTCTAGTGAAATGATTATTTTGCGTTTTATATACAGCTTCAAGAATTTCTCTTAAAAGGAGATATTCCTGACAATTCTACAAATCGTCGGAAGGTTAGACGGGCGTCGACGAATTTTATCATCAAAGGTAACTATTAGTACCGAAAGATTTTATAATGAAAAAGAGAATTCACTTTCTGTTACAACCTGTAACGTTACTAGATTTGAGTATTTTTAAAGTGTGTCAAAGCTGATTAAACACTTTATTATTTTTGTATTCAGATACCCAATTAATCAACAAATACAGTCTAATAAATGTCTTAAGCAAAATGTCCATGTGCTTTATACATTTATTACATCACCTGTCATAATAAACACAAAATTGGGCATCTGCGTTAAAAGCTAAATAAAGTGCTTTGCTTTTTACTTTATTTTATTAATTGTTTTACTGCTGTGACTAAAGAGCTACACATACTGCTGGATTAATTACAGAAACATCACAAATGATATAGTTAATCACCAATACTGTTAGTTCAGGCCAGCTGTGGCACAAACCTGTGTGTGTAAATATAATATTACATTTAGTTTAAGTGTAGTTAAAGCTAATCATGTGTTTTAGTAAGATTAACAAGAATTGTAATTATGATTGTTTATTCCATTCACCTTATATATCTTTTTCCAGTCATTACAGCAGCTGTCCTGTGTCACAATGCTGGGAATCCAAAGAAATAAAAGACGAAGAAGACCTCATCAAGATGCAGAGCATTACATTGCTTGTAAAACCGATAAACCAGGCTTCAAGAGCACTTCATCAGCAAATATAAAGGCAAGATATTTCAGTATTTACAACTAAATAAATGACCAATAATATTAATCTGCAAAACTGAGAAGATAATGTGTAATGTATATTTGTGATTGCTGAATACAGTGCTGCATGAATGAGTCCTAAAACACAGAAACAAGTGTATGTTTGCACTTCTGATTCCATCATCACAAAGTCAAGGGGTATTTGAAGGAGCTCAAGATATTTCACCTTTTATTCCACAGCATATAATACATAAGTAATGCCCTCTTGTATTTATAGTCTTTACGTCAATGATTGTAGAAATATGCGATCGCTGTGACACTCTATTCCAGGCGTAGGTCCTGCAGAGTTGAGCTCCAACCCTGATCAAACACACCTGAAGCAGATAATCAAGCTCTTCAGGATAAAAATTACGTTTTTATATATTTACGTATGGACATTTACAAAATATCTCCATGGAACATGATCTTTACTTAATATCCTAATGATTTACAAACAGCCATGACAGATCTTACGGGTAAAATAAGGTGGATACTTTGATACATTGTTGTACCTTTCATGCCAACTAAACATTTGTTTTCTGTAGTTGACTACATGACAGCGCATAAGCTCATGAGAAAAGCTCAAATCTCCTCGTGTCCTGAACTCTCAGACTCCTCCATCTCTGGGAAAAGGCTAACCAGGCTGAACACCTTTACGCCTTTTAGAGTCAGATAGTGACATCACACATATTGAAGACAGTATGTACCTGAATTCACACATCTTGTTTGGTTTATAATGTAATTAAATTAAAAATAAAAAATGTAATAAAATTGCTTTAGGTAATATCAACACTAGGCCACCAGCAGAAATACCAACCCTTCCCTCTCCACCGAGAACAATGGAACCAAGAAGGAACTTATCCGAAAGTACAAGAAAATGTGATTTTTTTATTTATAAACCATTTGATATACACCAATATATATATGTTTTTTGTACAGTAAACAATTAATATTGTTGTAATTTGTTTATAACAACGGTATTATTACTATTATATAAATCTTTCTTTTCTTTTTTAGCACCTGAGCATCACAGACACGTGGGGGTCTTGACAGCTTGCCAAGAGCTGGATTTTGTGATAAGTATAAATAATAATTAAGATAAGCAGTTACACAATACACCATACGTCAACATTTATTGCAGCCCTTTTATTTATTAATACCTCAATGATCCAAACATGCCAGGGGACTACAGAGCAGCTATCCATACCGATAGCACCCATTCAATGAGGCCACAACATTTAGGGTTTGTTTGTTTGATTATTAGTTTGAATGGCATACAATTTCCACTACAAATGCATAATCGGAATGCCATGTAGAAGCTGTATCTGATAGCCAGTACAGAATATTTATTAAACATGTAATTGTACTAACACAAATGAAATATTCATTTTTTTTTATTTCTGCAATACACCAAACTGGGATGTCCAGAGTGAAGGACATAGGGTTATGGCACATCAATTCGAAGGCAATATACAGAAAACATACAACTTTTTCTGGAAAATTATGAGCATTTTACCATTTTGACATGTGTAGAGGATCTTTTAGAAAAATATCAGTTACAACGATTTGCAAGAATAAGAAGTTATTTTTTGTAAATTACTGTTTTGATGCTTGTGTGAACAAATTAAAAAGTCTGTTTTGAATCAGTCAAAAGTTCTGATGGACATAACTGATGATAATGATAAATATCACAAAATGTATCAGTATTTTATTGTTGATGTAATTTATTAATGTCATTGATCCTGTGGCTCAGTGGTAGAGCATTGCGTTAGCAGCGCAAAAGGTTGTGGGTTCAATTCCCAGGCAACACTGATAAAAAAATGTATAATCTGAATGCACTGTAAGTCGCTTTGGATAAAAGCATCTGCTAAATGCATAAATGTAAATGTCATTGATCCAGAGATGCCAGGGGGCTACAGATCAGCTGTACATACGGATAGCACTCATTCCATGATGCCACAACATTTAGCTATGTTTTCCCATGTCTTTCTTTCTTTCTCTCTTTCTCTCTTTCTTTCTTTCTTTCTTTCTGTTATTTATTTATATTTTATTAAATTGTAAAATGGAAAAAAGAAGAAAAGACAATCTGTTGCTTGTGTGAACAGCAGATATGGTAGAAATGGCAATCTGGCCGTTTTACACAGAGCCGATCCTCCCTATACGCAAAGTACGCAAGCTGCGTAGGGTCCCCGAAACACCAGGGGGCCCCCTTAATTTAAAAGATTTTAGTTTTGTTTTGTTTTTTAATTTGGCCAGCGGTTATGAAAACATGAATGTTCATGTATTTTAATGCCGTGCGCTGTCACCCTCTCGGTGTAAAAATCAGTCAAATCATGTAACGTGAATGGCATAGCCTACAGTCTCTTGCTCGAGACTAATAAAAACGAAAGAGACACTGTATCTCAGTGCTTTCCGTGAGCGTGATTTAAGACGGAGTGAACATGGACAAATGTGTTTCATTCATTCATAACTCACCCCCCGACACGGTTTTGCGTAGGGTCCCCAGAAGTCTAGGATCGCCACCGGTTTTACAGCAGTTACCGTGTTTAATGTGTGAAAGCAGCATTTGTCTTATCGAACTTAAAAGAGATGTATTTCAATATTGTTTATATGAGATATTTATATTGTTTATATTATCTTTGATGCAAAATTTGATCATGATAGAGCACTAGTGGCTTCGAATCTATTTTGAAAACCTCAAAAATGTATGAAGTGTTATTGTGAGGCCTGATAATTTGTAATAAGTTTTGCATACAAATTTTATTTTTTCCCCTAGAATCAGCCTGGACAGCCAGTGGCAATGGAAGATGGACAGATACTCAAAGACAAAATTGTAAGTAAAAATTAAAACCGTCACATTATTTACTCAACCTCATGCCATCCCAGATGTACAAATCCAATCTGAAATGCGGACGTTTTGTAAAACAACATAATTTTCATAAAAGTCAATGACTGGGAGACTTGAATGTCTTGTTGAAAATCTGTTATGTACATTTGAAACACAGCCAGGGGTAAAATGTATCACATGACGGCAGCCGCGATTTCTTTAAGACTGCAAGGGAAGCTCAGCTTCCCCTATAATTGTCAAAAAATGAATGGTCAAATATATGTACTATTATGTTAACATTTTATTGACTAAAAATGCGTTAAACACGTTCATCTCGAACGAAAACAATTTTGTTCAGAATCAGCTACTTAGGTCGGCTGACTCGATTTCCTTCTCATTCATTCCCGTAGCGTACAGTGCATTACTCTGTTGAAGCCCAGCGTCCATTGACTTCAATGGGGCTGCTTTAAACAGTTTTTTTCAGTGCTTAGAAACAAGACGGTCATTGGATAATGCTGCGATTATGTCCCGCCCACGGACGCTCAGCGTCTCTGGGATGAATGGAGGAGTGGGCTGGCCCGGACTCCGAGCGTCTGCGTGATGATTGGAGGGTCTGTCATCTCTTTTTAATCCACTTTTATGTCCTAAAACGCTCGTTTTTTGGGGTCGACAGCTTATAAAAACGTATTTATTGGTTTTTTTTAGCTTGTTTGCTATACACATTGTCACATATCAGCTTTTAGACATTTTTTTTTTTTTTTTTGTTATAAATAAATGACAAGGAGGCGGCAGCTTCTCGCAATGCAAAGAGACGGTTGGCGTGGGCGTGGTCTTCAGATTATGACGCGTATCACTCTGTGTCTCCATTTCCAACTCAGTCCCATCGCGGATTTTGCATGTGTAGTCGAAAGACAAACTGCTGCAACCTTCATCGTATATTTCACACAATTTCACACCACATTCATTGTTTCAGTTTAACATAATTCCCACATTTCCTCCCGTTGAGTTAAATATATATATATATATTAGATCGTTTGTTCATTAATTCATATAGTCTGAACTAGCCAGCTAGCAAACTGCACAGCAGGTGTAGAAAGGAGCTTCTCCTGTTTAAAGCGGCTCAAGTCCTACACCCGTAACACAATGGGCCAAGGCCGTTTAAGCAGCCTAGCTCTGCTGGCCATTGAGAGGACACTGGTCAAGTCACTGGAAAAGACGCCTAGTTGGTACGACAGGGTTACAGAGCATTTTCTTGAAAAGGAACGTAGGGCAGAATTTACATATAAATAAATGGACAATTTTTATGATTTAGGCCGAAAATGAGCTTCCCCTCTTTAAAAGATCAGCAGCCGCCACTGCATGACGGTTAAAAAATATTTGTATGTGTTAGATTTTTTAACTTGCTCGGTTTTCAGATGACTTCAATTCAAATGGGCAAAATTGTACACCAAATAACAGTAAGTAATATTAATAACTCCATAATATTATGTATAAGAGGTTTTATATTGTATATAAACCTTTATGTATAACAGTTTTTTTAAATATAAAATATCAAACCAACAGAAGTTCTTACAAACTGATATTATATTACAGATTTCCAGTAAAATGTCCTCATGAAACTGGATAAAATAATTGCGAAACAGGAAGAGCATTCTCTCTTGGTTCGGCGGCTACTTCAGACAAGAGAGGAAGACACAGGGCCAGAGAACCCTATCCCATCTATTGGTCAGTTACCTGACTTGCTCTCCTTTGAGGATAAGCTGAGGGGGGATGAAGAGCTCCAAAGAAAAACGGTTAAGAATTTGACATTCTTATTTGCAGCTGAACTGAACTGTATGCATAAGATTTGACAAATCCATTTATATTAAATTCAGGTTAAATACCTTTCTACAATTGGAGGACCAAACTATGGAGAGACCGTGCGGCGAATCATGAGAAAAATCACTTCCTCAGAAGTTTGGTCCCGCTTTAGTCTCAAAGGAAGGAAGGGGAAGAGGAGACTTGAAGAACTCTATGTTTATCGGGTTCTAATAAGTATTTAAAAAATCAACAGTATCTGCATCTATTTTATTGTATACATTCTATTGTGTTTTCAATTATCATAGATTTAACATCAAGCCGCATTGCATAATAGTGACAAAATTCTACATGATTGGCAATACAAATGGGATGAACACCTGTTTGTTCAAATGTAAAGTATACTTGTTCATCTCTAAAAACTTTACTTAAACCATTTAGGGGCAATAATGAAATCACAACCTGGGTTTACTAGCATGGATGCTAAAAGCCAGATTGCAGAGACCCTTAAACACGCACCAGGTCTGGTTAGGAGAAAGGCTTTTGTGAGTATTTTTTACAATGAATTATATTACTGACAATATTTTCTCAAAGTCTCAAGGCTACAGTTAAGTGCAAATCAATCCTTTTAAAATACACTAAATTAATCCAATCTAAAAACCAAGTGTGAGATTTGTAATATTGCTTTAATGTTCTGTACAGCTGATATTGGCATGCCACGAAGTTTGACATCTAATTTTACAGCGATCAGTTACTCCACATTTACAAGATGGTTCATTGGACCTCTTCTCATAATTTTAAGTAAGTATTCAGAGACTCAGCCTGATGGGTAAAGAAGCCTAGCATTTCTGTTCATATGACTGGAGCTCAAACCTGCTCATGTCACCCTACAGTTCTCTCACTATCTCTTTTCTTTCATATCTGTACTATCCTGTTAAAATAAGAACCTGAAATAAAAATAAAAACGTGTACAAAACTTACTTAAAAATAACTTTGAAAAGTCTCAAAAGACTGAAAAGACCATGACAATGTGATGTTTCTCTCAGGAGTCAGGTTATATTTTTGTTTCTCTTTTCTAACTTAAATCTTTTTTTATTGGCTGCGCTCAGCTGATTGCGGCTATGTTTCTTCTTTCCTTTCATTTCTCGGTAACACTTTACAATACGGGTGCACAACTATGCATTTAATACTGCTTAACTAATACAGAGATAATCATGAGCTTAAGTAAAACTCATGATGAACTAAACCATTTATTAATGATTACTGCATCAGCGACTAATGAACATATTCATTATATGTTCATTATACTATATTATTCTTAGATTAAGTATCAATAACTTGTTATTAGTTAAATGTGTCATAATGTAGTAATTCCCTACTGACACATTATACTAACTAATAAAGTGCATTCACATGTTAATTACCACATTAGGTCAAAGCCATGCCTTTCAACTTCCAGTTGTCTGCTTTAATTAATCATTAGCTAATGATTTGCAAAGGTGTCATTATGCTGTGAGTTAACACTTTAGAATAGAGAACACTTATTCACTGTTATGACTTTACTTGTTGAGGCAATAGAACTATTAACTAATTGTTAAGTAATATGTCATTGTGGTTCTCGATTTTGAATGAGTTAGTTAGTCATGTGCCTCAATAAGTAAAGTCACAACATAATGATACCCATGCAAATAATTAGCTAATGATTAATTAAAGCAGACAATGCATGCTTGAATCCATTGCGGTAATTAACATATGAATGTACACTATTAGTTAATATAATATGTCATTAGGGAATTGATACTTTATGACATTTAACTAATAACAATTTATTGATTACTTAATCTATGGATAATATAGAATGTTTATTTGTTAATATATTGCTAGGGACAGTTTGGTTGTGGCTGTTTATTGGTAGGGACACGTCCCTAGCGTCCCCCCTAATTCTACACCCCTGGTTGTTATACATTAATTCATGACTATCTGTGCATTAGTTAAGCATGAATTAATAGTGTCACCATATTGTAAAGTTGTATTCATTTCTCTGCTATAGTGTGCTCTGTTTCGTTTTTACTATTTTCGTTTTAGATAATTTTATTTTGTCTGCTCATGCTAGACATGTGGTCTGTCCTGTCGTATCAAGATCTTATCTGCGTCCTCCTATATCGGAGGCTATTTGATTTTGCTCCGTCTTGTTCTCTGCCCAGTTTTACCTGTGCCTGCCGCCCATCATTCTCTGTCCTCGGACTGTCTGCTAGAGAGTAGACAGCAACGTTGCCACAGTAAAAATGGAACGTGGCAGCGACGTTGCCACAACGTAAATGTGTTTGTTGGGTTGCAGTCTGTTTTTACAGGAAAAGCACAAGAAGCGTATTCGTCTCTTAGTGTAGAAGATGCTATGGATTATTTGACTGTTAAGAATGCAGTGTTGAGGCATACGAACTGGTCCCAGAGGCCTATAGACAAAAATGTAGGTCCTGGAACAAAACTGATAGTCAAACGCATGTTGAGTTTGTACATGATATTTCAGTGTATTTCAATCGTTGGTGTACAGCTTCTAACGTAAAAACGTTAGATGATTTGAAGGAGTTGATGTTGCTTGAACAATTGAAAAATTCTGTTTCACAACGTGTAGCAACATATATTAGTGAGCGTAAACCTGACACGGCATATGAGGCGGCTGTTATGGCTGATGAATTTTCTCTGATTCATAAAACCTCTTTTGGTTATAAAAAGGTTGGATAATTTTCAGAAAGAATCAGGGTATGATCCAGGCAGATCTTCCACATTTTTGCGTGCTTCCCCTGACAAACAGCGTGGTGTCTTTGGAGGAAAAGAGAAGGCAAACGTGTAATTATTTTAAGAGTTAAGACTGGTGGAGGTTTGCGGTCTGGATAGAATCTTGCTACTGGGATACTGGATGAATGAGGATTGTAACGTGGGGATTTGTTTAAAATGTTGGTCTTTTTCTTTTTAGGGGGGGTGTGTGACGGGTCTCCTGTTCTGCCTGCTACCGCCGGCCAGTGGGTGTGGTTGGGAGACATCAAGTGAACTGTGTACACCTGTTCTTCCCTCTATAAAGCTTAGGCTTTGTTGGCATGGTGGACGGTCCTGGTTCTGCTTGCGTTTGGTCTTTGTTATTACTTTAAACTTAGTTCTGTCGGATGCTTTGACTAATGATACGTCTGACAGAAATTGTGTTTGATTGGGCTGATTTCTTTGTTTTATTTAATTTTCTATTTTATAATAAACTTTTGTTGCAACTGTTGTGGCAATTTCTTTCTAACAAACATCATCACTGAGTAAGAGACAACCCTGAGTCCAAATTATAATTATAAAGTATTTATTCTCCTCTGCAAGAGAAGATCCCTCGTCACTAACACATTTCTGTGAGTCAGTCAGGAGAGAGAGAGAGATAAGGAGAAGCAGTGCCGGTCTGTTTTATAGTCCTTTCCTTCCAAGGCCTCCTCCTTCCCTCCTCTACAGGGAGAGATACCAGTTTGTTTACCGATTAATGGTTATACAGAAAAGGGAGGCAAATGCCCCCTTGACCCCCTGACCATCTGCGTTTCCTTACCTCTATCACTTCTCAATCATAGTAAATCATCACACATAGAATGCTTTTCTAACTACGAGTGAGAAAACATATAATGCATACATCTTGAATCTGTTTCACTGTTTGATTACTACCCAGAAGGAAAATTCCATTACAATTCCTCCCTGTTTATCATTCTCTGATAACTGATTAATCAAACATTGTAATAATAATAGTAAAAATAATAATAAATACAAGTTCAAGCCATTAATCACACTTATACTCTTCATCTCTGATTTTCACATAAATGATCACTCTCCTTGAACCTGTGAAGTAAGTTTTTTGAAAATTTGAAAAATGCTTAGGCTGTAAATGTTTAGCAAGCAACGTAAAGATTTTACTCTATGGCCGGGCTGAATGGACAGGCCCTGCGGTCGCACTCTCGGCCTAAACCGAACCCTCAGTCACCATAGTATAAACAAGAAATAGTATAGTTCAAGTAGGAAATAGACATATCAATTTATCACTGTTGAGTTACTTCTGTAATATAGAATGTAAATATGAAAAGTATGTAAAAAAATTCCTCTCCTTGTAAGTCATCTCGTAACACGGATAACTGCTGCTTTTAACCTTGTTTACATATCAATCATCCTCAGGAAGAAAATAGAAACATCATAACTCAATTAACACATTTCACTGTAACTTCCGCTACTTGTGTCATCATATTTTTTTGTCTGATCTCCTGTTGGTAACACCTTCAGACCTGTTGTGAAGTGTAGTATTACCAAGCAAATTGTCACTGACAACAAAGTCATTATGCATGTGGTTTTAGCCAGGCAACACATTCCTGGCACTCTGAATGGGTGCCACGGTCTTGTACGCTCCATTCTCTCAGTTGCTCTGTATCAAAAGGTGCTGTTATGACTAGAGAATGTGAGAAAGTACTGTTTTTGAAACACTAAGAGTCTTATCTGTTCTGTTGATTACAGTGTCCACCCCTATGTCGGTTGCGCAATCAAAGTTGCCTCCTCCCTTCAGTCCCCTCCTTGCTGCTGATATCTGGTTCCGCCTAAACACACAGCTGCAATGCAAGGGTTTTTCAAACTGGATCTTAGCATTTATTGACACTCGCGTTGAACCTCCTCCAGCGATTGCTCCGCCTCCGCAATGGGCGGCACCCTCCTGCAATGGTTTACGTGAACCCACGTAGCCCTCTCTGCGACCTTCACCGCCGTGTGCGTCACCAGAAGCACCTGGAAAGGCCCTAGCCACCTTTTCGATTTCCAGCTCTTTCTCCTGTGATCACGAATCACCACGAAATCACCAGGTCTGACCTCGTGCAGGAATCTCTCAGCAACCTTCCCCTGGGCAGCTTTTACCTGCACAGAAATATTTGACAACAGACAAGACATTTCCTTGCAGTAATTCAACATGTCATTCTCACACACATCCGTTGATGGCAGCCTTTGTTTACCCCCTTCCATGCCCATGAATGGTGGTCTATCAAACAAAATTTCAAATGGGCTCAGATTTGTTTTCACTCTTCTTCTCATTCTCATGTACATCAGTACAATTGGGAGGGCTTTAAGCCAAGTCAGACCCGTCTCTTCACAGCACTTTGCTAATTTGTAAAAATTTCAGCAAACACTGTAACCCCTTCCCCTTTGTAAACCATAATTCCTTCATTCCCTTTGACACATGATCCAACCCATGTGTCAACTTAGCACAATGCTGAAAGAAGTGTTTGGGCAAACAAGGAATGTCATCAACACTCATCCATACACCCCCCCCGGAGACTGCAGCCAGATGACCTCCATTGTTGTTTTTCTGCTCCTGTGGAAAAAGTCTGTAAACTTTGTAAACAAGGGGAAATATCAGGGTTAGTCACAGATACTAAAGCACAAGTCGTTTCTTTTGTCTCCTGTGCTGCCGCGGCCTTCGCTGCCGCGTCTGCTCTCGCGTTTCCTGTGGAGATAAAACTTTTATCGTTAGTGTGCGCTGCGCATTTACAGATCGCGACCTTGTCTGGTAAAAGAATGGCCTCCAAAAGCTCAGACACAAGAGATGCGTTTAATATCGGATGTCCATCTGACTTCAAAAAATTTCTGTGCTTCCAAAGCGCGCCAAAATCTATGTGTGACCCCAAAAAGCATAACGCGAGTCTGTGTAAATTGTCACACATTTGTCTGTCATAAGTTTACACGCCTCTGTCAGAGCAACCAATTCAGCTGCCTGAGCCAAATAATTTGATGGCAATTTGCCAGACTTTACGACGTCAAATTCAGTGGTCACCGCGAAACCAACCTTATTCAAGCCTGTTTGTGGATCTTTGGACGCCGACCCATCCACAAAGAGGACATTGTCACAGTTCTCTAAAGGTGTGTCCAACAGGTCTGGACGTGGTGTACACACCTGTTACTGCTGATAGACAACAGTGGTGTATCTTTTCACCGTTACATTTGGCATGTCAAGCAAAATCGTGTGATACCTCAGCCATCGGGCTGTTGATAAATGTGATGTTCTTTGCTCTTGCAAAATCATGGAGACTGCGTGTGGGACCTTCAAAGTCAAATCAGAATACCCCACAAATTTTGAGAAACTCATAAATCCATGTTTTTTCGTCTACCAGCTGTGTAAAAGGCCTTTCAATCTTGTCACATGACCTCAGCCCTTTCCCTGTTGTCAGGGCTCTCAAGGGCTTTTCAAGAAATGCATAATTTGGAATAAACGTTCGACAATATGCACACATTCCCAAGAATGATAACAATTGTCTTTTTGTTATTGGTCTTGGTACATCTTTGATAGCCTTTATGCATTTCTCAGAGATAGCTTTACTGTTTGGTGTTAGTGTGACCCAAAAAATTATTTCCTGCTGCACAAACTGTAGTTTTGTCAGACTGACCTTGTGACCCTCTCTCGCCAGATGGTTCAAGAGAGTCACAGTGTCAGCCCCGCACGTAACCTCATCTCGTGAACAAATCAATAAATCATCCACATACTTCAATGTGTTTCTCCCCTCTTCCCTTTTCAGCCCTTCTGTGGCTCTCATGCATTTTTTCACAAACAGGCTTAAAGCGGCCCTGTGCCCTTGGTTACTGATAAGCGTGGCGCAGAGTCCTCTGTTATCAAATACAGCTGCATTTGTTTTTCTTACAGGCATGCTGAAAGCACACACACATTTTCATTCCAGAAAATCTTATCAAACCTTGTCAAAAACATTTTCTGCCCCGTTAAACCACTCTTCCTCATATTGAGGTTCACGCTCAATTTCAACATGTGAATCAATGCAATCTGTCAGGCAACATACTTTCTGTGTTAGCTGACACTGTTCGATCTTTGCCAATTTCAAAATCATTTGTGCCCAATCAGAATCCTTTATCTGCCACTCGTAAGCCCACTGTGGCTCAAATTTTGCACAACTAATCTGCTGTTCCTCTTCAATAACGATCCCAAACGGGCCAGCAGTGAGTTTCAGATTTAATTTACACATTAGATCCCTGGCCATTAACGGAACCGGACAGGTTTCAGAGCACAAAAACGCATGTTTCAATGCCCTGCCCCCCTCCGTCTCACATTTCAACGGCTCAGCACAGTTTTCTGATATTCTATGCTCTGACTTCAAGTGCTTTCAAACACTAAATCCGTCATTCCTGGTTCACATGGTCTTATGTTCACATGGTCTTATTCGAGTTCCCCTCGAATCAACCATAAAGTCTATCATTGTCCCGTCAACTAACATGGGATATCTCGGTAGCCTCAAAAACCCTAAACTTTTGTACATTCTCAGACATTCATCCATAACAGCATTATTCAAAACTTCAGCAGTCACACATAAGGGTTGCAAGCTTTTCTTCATTGCACATAGCCTTATTCAAAACTTCAACAATCACACATAAAGGGTTTGCAAGCATGTCTTCATTGCAGGTAGCATTATTTGAATCAGTGTATGTGAGCGTGTTGTGTGTGTGTGTCAATACATTTTTACTTCCCTTTTTCGTAGCTGGCTGAATGCCTGTCATCCGCCCTCTCCTCTCCTGTTCTCCGTTCCTCTCGTTTCAATCCGCCTTACGCGCCTCTGGACAATCCTGTGCCCAGTGTCCGTGGTTCTTGGACAACCTGCACTCCGTGCAGCCAGAAAAAGTCATGTTCATTCGTCGCACACAGTCCACATTTGTGCGCTGCTCGTGCTGCCCCACAACAGCCAGCTGCATCTCTCTCTCCCCCTCTGTCACTCGCGCTTGCTCGTGCTTGTTTATTCAGCGTCTCGCGCTGCTCGTTCTTGTGCGTCCTGCTGCGGTTGTCTTGGACGGAGAACATTTGAGGTCGGGGCGAATTTCAATGCACTCAGCTGGGCTATTGGGTAGATGTGTGTTTTGGCGGTGCCGACCTCACCGTATTTTCATGTGGGAAACACAAACATACTGTGGGTCAGTCGGTTCTGGTGGTGCAGACACATACAAATAGACTTTCACACTTTTCATTTTCCCTTCCTGATAACTTTCTGCACTTTTCATTTTTCCTTCCTGCTAACTTTCTGCACTCGCTTTCTTTCTCTTTTATCTACTTCCTTGAGCCAACCATCTACTGTTTGTTCACATTCTTAACATACATGTTTAACACATTTGCAACAACAACCTGGTTGTTTGTCGCTACTCTGTTCAACTGAGTCCCTCACCACTTTCAGTTTTGTGAGGCTCAATGTTCCCTCTTCGGGAAAATCATGATGCTTGATTAATTTTTTAATATCTTGCATACATTTCTGACCATAATATATTTTTTTTTTTTGGTAGTACACCGGTGTATCATATTTCACAAGCTTGCTCTGAGACATCCCCATACTGGCTGTTTTCTGCTTTCTGTGGATTTACTCACGCGCATCTCTTTAATCTGCTAGACGTCTCCAGCAGATCCGATTTTCTCTTATCCCGCAATCGGATCGGGTTGCACTATCAGTGCCCTCTTAATTGTGATTTACCAAAATCTTTCGATTTTTTCCTAACCCCAATTAACCTCGGTACCTGTTTGAAACCCTCTTGATCCGTACAGATCTCAAGTTAATCTCAGGTTACCTAATCTGAACGTTCGTGTTCAGATTACTCTACCACAGAAACAATTTTCAACCAATATGGTTCAATTTCACTCTTTAAACTGAATTTCACCCTCATTAAATTGAATTTAATTGTTTCTTACCAGAGATGTCGTTTTGTGCCACCTGGGTTCTTTTTGATTCCAGTGGTCGATCCCTCCGGTCCCAACAGCGGAAACGGTCCCTCGTCTCTGAATCTTTTTTGCGAGGTAGGGTTGGAACTTTCAGCTCCAAGGTGATCAGCCTCCGTCCGCTGTCAGGTCCAGAAGTCACGTCCAAGGAATCCCACTTTTCTGACACCAAATTGTTGTGGCAATTTCTTTCTAACAAACATCATCACTGAGTAAGAGACAACCCTGAGTCCAAATTATAATTATAAAGTATTTATTCTCTGCAAGAGAAGATCCCTCGTCACTAACACATTTCTGTGAGTCAGTCAGGAGAGAGAGAGAGATAAGGAGAAGCAGTGCCGGTCTGTTTTATAGTCCTTTCCTTCCAAGGCCTCCTCCTTCCCTCCTCTACAGGGAGAGATACCAGTTTGTTTACCGATTAATGGTTATACAGAAAAGGGAGGCAAATGCTCCCTTGACCCCCTGACCATCTGCGTTTCCTTACCTCTATCACTTCTCAATCATAGTAAATCATCACACATAGAATGCTTTTCTAACTACGAGTGAGAAAACATATAATGCATACATCTTGAATCTGTTTCACTGTTTGATTACTACCCAGAAGGAAAATTCCATCACACAACCAAACCAAACTGACTATGTCCTCCTATCTTTTGTCACGGCTTTGAGCCGGTCGTGACACAATCCTGTCATTCAAATGTTAACAATTTATGATAAGTGGAACACCTCTTTAGAAAATTAAATGACAATTATCAATACAAATGTGTTGTGACTTTAACAATAAAATCTAATTGTCCTCTTTAAATTTGATAAATCTGAAAGGTAGTTTAAAATCGATCGTAATAAATGAGAATTCATCTCATGACATATATGAATAAGGTAAGGTGTAGAGGTTTTTTATTACAATTAGCCTAATTTAATCAACCAACGCAAGTGTTTTACAGGTTGTTGTGATGACAGAATCAGCTCAGTACATTAGATATGAAGGTAAATCAGTAGTTAAACTCGAGAGGTTGCTGATTTAAATGTGAGAACTTGTCATATTAATATCTGTAAGTTTAAATGTACACTCACATCTCTGATGGGAAAAGCTGAATCTCTCGATTTGCGCACACAGACAATAATCAAAACACCCGTGTTTCGAACTCTTGCAGATTAATAGTTACAAATGTGTAAAATGACATTCACTTAAACAAAATGACGGACACAAATGGGTAAGACATATTTACTTTTGCACTTTCATTTAGTTTTGCTGTACAACCTCAAGTCAGCACTTACAACCTCCGATCTGGCAGAACACCTTCAAATCTTAGCGCATTGACTTTTACTACTCCTTTTGCGGTATTCCTGTTGCAAAACTCACTTGTGCACTTGTACATGTAGACCTGAGAGCACAGAGCCGGGGGCGGGGCTGCAAATGAAGACATTTTATTGGTCGATGCCTGACCAATGAACAATGCCAGCCATGGCGACTTGCCCTGCAGAAAGAAACATGTTTTTAATGCATATGTTGCATATTGCATACTGACAATACAATGCGGCGTTAGTATAATTAGTAATTAGGTCACTGATGCGGTTTTCATCCGAGTAGGCTCTCTCTCAGCCATAGGACCTGCACAGCTTTTTACCCTGGAGTGTGTGTGTGTGTGTGTGTTCGGAGGTATAACCACTGATGATTGGTGTGTCTGTGAACGTGATGATTGGCTTAGGTAGAGTACATTTCTATCGTTTGCCAACCAGAGGCAGACAGTACTGTAATCGCGGGTGTCACACACAAGTACAGTTGCACACAGCAACGACCAGTCCAGGAGTCAGTGCGATGGCAAGTCCAACGATTTCAAAGGTAGCTTTTAGAAGTATAAGCACTACTTTTCAAGTAATTATAATCTAATGAAGCACCTCACATCGTCACTTGCTAAGTGGCTAAGAAAGCAGGTGATAACATGAGCTCCGCTAATGAAGGAGACGGAGCCACGACATCAAAACAACTAAAACTAGATTAGTTCATTGTTCAGCATTATACTGAGAGCACTTCTTGTTAAACTGTTTACTTTTGTGAGGAATAAAATACTTCGAGTAAGCTACAGTATGTCTACCAGTTGTGAAGTCGTGTGACAGTTTTATCATTTTAATTTGCACTACAAAGAGTGTATGTATATTTATTATTTATTTATTTATTTTTGGTACATTTCTTAAGAAGCATAATTTATATTTAGACGTATTTGTTGGCCAGTTGTGGTCTGTGCAATAAATATTAACAGTTCTAAACCATCTATTGTGTTTTATTGTTCCACTATCGTAATGATAATATTTACAAAAATATATTTAATTTGATAGATGTCTCGCACATTGTCCTAAAGCAACATTAAAATAGTGTAGATTAGTGTACAATGTTTTATAATTTATTCTATTTAGTGTCCATTTCATTCATTTAACATATTTAATATTGGGAGAATCCAAGTTATTTGACACACATATATATATATATTTTTTTTTTTTCTTTTTAAGTAACGCAATAGTTACTTTGCCTGGTAATTAGTTACTTTTATAATGATGTAACTCAATTACTATTTGTGAGAAGTAACTAGTAACTATAACTAATTACATTTTAAAGTAACGTGCCCAAAACTGACGGTGACAACTGACAAGTGCTTCATAACTGTAAGAGGTAGTCTGTCTTTTTAATGAGTTGGACTATCATAACGAATTGTGTGTGTGTGTGTGTGTTTATCTTGTGTGTGTGTGTGTGTGTGTGTGTGTTTATCATGTTTGTGTGTGTGTTTATCATGTGTGTGTGTGTGTGTGTGTGTGTGTGTGTGTGTGTGTGTGTGTGTGTGTGTTTATCATGTGTGTGTGTTTATCATGTGTGTGTGTGTGTGTGTGTGTGTTTATCATGTGTGTGTGTGGTGTGTGTGTTTATCATGTGTGTGTGTGTGTGTTTATCATGTGTGTGTGTGTGTGTGTTTATCATGTTTGTGTGTGTGTTTATCATGTGTGTGTGTGTGTTTATCATGTTTGTGTGTGTGTTTATCATGTGTGTGTGTGTTTATCATGTTTGTGTGTGTGTTTATCATGTGTGTGTGTGTGCGTGTGTGTGTGTTTATCATGTGTGTGTGTGTTTATCATGTTTGTGTGTGTGTTTATCATGTGTGTGTGTGTGTGTGTGTGTTTATCATGTTTTGTGTGTGTTTATCATGTGTGTGTGGTGTGTGTGTTTATCATTTTGTGTGTGTGTTTATCATGTGTGTGTGTGTTTATCATGTTTGTGTGTGTGTTTATCATGTGTGTGTGTGTGTGTGTGTGTGTGTGTGTGTGTTTATCATGTTTGTGTGGTGTTTATCATGTGTGTGTGTGTGTGTTTATCATGTGTGTGTGTGTGTGTGTTTATCATGTGTGTGTGTGTGTGTGTGTGTTTATCATGTTTGTGTGTGTGTTTATCATGTGTGTGTGTGTGTGTTTATCATGTTTGTGTGTGTGTTTATCATGTGTGTGTGTGTTTATCATGTTTGTGTGTGTGTTTATCATGTGTGTGTGTGTGTGTGTGTGTGTGTTATCATGTGTGTGTGTGTTTATCATGTTTGTGTGTGTGTTTATCATGTGTGTGTGTGTGTGTGTGTGTGTGTGTGTTTATCATGTTTGTGTGTGTGTTTATCATGTGTGTGTGTGTGTGTGTGTGTGTTTATCATGTTGTGTGTGTGTTTATCATGTGTGTGTGTGTGTTTATCATGTTTGTGTGTGTGTTTATCATGTGTGTGTGTGTGTGTGTGTGTTTATCATGTTTGTGTGTGTGTTTATCATGTGTGTGTGTGTGTTTATCATGTGTGTGTGTGTTTATCATGTGTTTATTTCTGTGTGTGGTTTATCATGTTTGTGTGTGTGTTTATCATGTGTGTGTGTGTGTGTGTGTGTGTGTGTGTGTGTGTGTGTGTGTGTGTGTGTGTTTATCATGTGTGTGTGTGTGTGTGTGTGTGTTTATCTTGTGTGTGTGTGTGTGTGTGTGTGTGTGTGTGTGTTTATCATGTGTGTGTGTGTGTGTGTGTGTGTGTGTTTATCATGTGTGTGTGTGTGTGTGTTTATCATGTGTGTGTGTGTGTGTGTTTATCTTGTGTGTGTGTGTTTATCATGTTTGTGTGTGTGTTTATCCTGTGTGTGTTTGTGTGTGTGTTTATCATGTGTGTGTGTGTGTGTGCATGTTTATCATGTGTGTGTGTGTTTATCATGTGTGTGTGTATGTTTATCATGTGTGTGTGTGTGTGTGTGTTTATCATGTGTGTGTGTTTATCGTGTGTGTGTGTTTATCTTGTGTGTGTGTGTGTTTATCATGTGTGTGTGTGTGTGTGTTTATCATGTGTGTGTGTGTGTGTGTGTTTATCATGTGTGTGTGTGTGTGTGTTTATCATTGTGTGTGGTGTTGTTTATCATGTGTGTGTGTGTGTTTATCATGTGTGTGTCGTTGTGTGTGTGTGTTGTGTTTTATCATGTGTGTGTGTGTGTGTGTGTTTATCATGTGTGGTGTGTGTGTGTTTATCATGTGTGTGTGTGTGTGTGTGTGTTTATCATGTGTGTGTGGTGTGTGTGTGTGTTTTATCATGTGGTGTGTGTTTATCATGTGTGTGTGTGGTGTGTGTGTGTGTGTGTCATGTGTGTGTGTGTTTATCATGTTTGTGTGTGTGTGTTTATCATGTTTGTGTGTGTGTTTATCATGTGTGTGTGTGTGTGTGTTTATCATGTTTTTGTGTGTGTTTTATCAGTGTGTGTGTGTGTGTGTGTGTGTGTTTATCATGTTTGTGTGTGTGTTATACATTGTGTGTGTTATCATGGTTTGGGTGTGTGTTTATCATGTGTGTGTGGTTTATCATGTTTGTGTGTGTGTTTATCATGTGTGTGTTGTTTATCATGTTTGTGTGTGTGTTTATCATGTGTGTGTGTGTGTGTTTATCATGTTTGTGTGTGTTTATCATGTGTGTGTGTGTGTGTTTATCATGTGTGTGTGTGTTTATCATGTTTGTGTGTGTGTTTATCATGTGTGTGTGTGTGTGTGTGTGTGTGTGTGTGTGTGTGTGGTTTATCATGTGTGTGTGTGGTTTATCATGTGTGTGTGTGTGTGTTTATCATGTGTGTGTGTGTGTTTATCATGTGGTGTGTGTGTGTTTATCATGTGTGTGTTGTGTGTTTATCATGTGTGTGTGTGTGTTTATCTTGTGTGTGTGTGTGTGTTTATCATGTTTGTGTGTGTTTATCTTGTGTGTGTGGTTTATCATGTGTGTGTGTGTGTGTGTGTGTTTATCATGTTTTGTGTGTGTGTTTAGTGTGTGTGTGTGTGTGTGTGTTTATCATGTTTATGTGTGTGTTTATCATGTGTGTGTGTGTGTGTGTGTGCGTGTGTTTATCATGTTTGTGTGTGTGTTTATCGTGTGTGTGTGTGTGTGTTTTATCATGTGTGTGTTGTGTGTTTATCTTGTGTGGTGTGTGTTTTATCATGTGTGTGTGTGTGTGTGTGTGTGTGTTTATTTGTGTGTGTGTTTATCATGTTTGGTGTGTGTTTATCATGTGGTGTGGTGTGTGTTATCATGTGTATGTGTAGTGTGTGTGTTGTGTGTTTATCTTGTGTGTGTGGTTTATCATGTTTGTGTGTGTTTATTCATGTGTGTGTGTGTGTGTGTGTGTGTTTATCATGTGTGTGTGTGTGTTTATCTTGTGTGTGTGTGTGTGTGTGTGTTTATCATGTTTGTGTGTGTGTTTATCATGTGTGTGTGTGTGTGTGTGTGTGTGTTGTGTGTTTATCTGTGTGTGTGTGTTTATCATGTGTGTGTGTGTTATCATGTGTGTATGTGTTGTCATGTGTGTGGTGTGTGTGGTGTGTGTGTGTTATGTGTGTGTGTGTGTGTGTTTATAATGGGTGTGTGTTGTGTGTGTATTGTGTGTGTGTGTGTGTGTGTGTGTGTGTGTGTGTTGTGTGTGTGTGTGTTTATCATGTGTGTTGTGTTGTTGGGTTATCGTGTGTGTGTGTGTGTTATCATTTGTGTGTGTGTGTGTTTATCATGTGTGTGTATGTGTGGTGTGGGTGTGTGTGGTTTATGTGTGTTTATCATGTTTGTGTGTGTTTATCATGTGTGTGTGTGTGTGTGTTTATCATGTGTGTGTGTGTGTGTGTTTATAGTGTGTGTGTGTGTGTGTGTGTATTCATGTGTGTGTGTGTGTGTGTGTGTGTTTATCATGTTTGTGTGTGTGTTTATCATGTGTGTGTGTGTGTGTGTGTTATCATGTGTGTGTGTGTTTTATCATGTGTGTGTGTGGTTTATAATGTGGTGTGTGGGTGTGGTGTGGTGTTTATCATGTGTGTGGGTGTGTTGTGGTGTGTGTGTTTATCATGTGTGTGTGTGTGTATCATGTTGGTTGTTGGTGGTTTTGTGTGTGTGTGTTTTCATGTTTGTGTGTGTTTATCTTGTGTGTGTGTGTTTATCATGTGTGTGTGTGTGGGTGTGTGGTGTGTGTTTATCATGTTTGTGTGTGTGTTTAGAGGGTGTGTGTGTGTGTGTGTGTGTTGTTGTTTATCATGTTTATGTGTGTGTTTATCATGTGTGTGTGGTGTGTGTGTGTGTTTATAATGTTTTGGGGTTGTTGTTTATTGTGTGTGTGTGGGTGTGATTGTGTGTGTGTGTGTTGTGTTTATCTTGTGTGTGGTGTGTGTTGTGTGTTTTATCATGTGTGGTGTGTGTGTTTATTGGTGTGTGTGTGTGTTTATCATGTTGTGTGTGTGTTTATCATGTGTGGGGGTGGTGTGTGTGTTTATCATGTGTATGTGTGTGTGTGGTTTATCTTGTGTGTGTGTGTGTTTATCATGTTTGTGTGTGTGTTTATCATGTGTGTGTGTGTGTGTGGGGTGTGTTGTTTATCATGTGTGTGTGTGTGTTTATCTTGTGTGGTGTGTGTGTTTATCATGTTTGTGTGTGTGTTTATCATGTGTGTGTGTGTGTGTGTGTGTGTTTATCATGTGTGTGTGTGTGTTTATCATGTGTGTGTGTGTTTATCATGTGGTGTGTGTTTATCATGTGTGGTGTGTGTGTGGTGTGTGTTATCATGTGTGGTGTGTGTGTGTGTGTGTTTATATGTGTGTGTGTGTGTGTGTTGTTTATCATGTGTGTGTGGTGTTTTAATGTGTGTGTGTGTGTGTGTGTGTGTGTTATCATGTGTGTTTATCATGTTTGTGTGGTTTATCATGGTGTGTGTGTGTGTTTATCATGTGTGTGTGTGTGTGGTTATCATGTGTGTGTGTGTGTGTTATAATGTGTGTGTGTGTGTGTTTATCATGTTTGTGTGTGTGTTTATCATGTGTGTGTGTGTGTGTGGTGTGTGGTGTGTGTTTATCATGTGTTGTGTGTGTTTATCATGTGTGTGTGTGTTTATCATGTGTGTGTGTGTGTTTATCATGTGTGTGTGTGGTGTGTGTGTGTGTTATTCATGTGTGTGTGTGTATAATGTTTGTGTGGTGTTTATCATGTGTGTGTGTGTGGGTTTATCATGTGTGTGTGGTGTGTGTGTTGTGGTTTATCAGGTGTGTGTGTGTGTTTATCATGTGTGTGTGTGTGTGTGGTGTGTGTGTGTTTATAATTGTGTGTGTGTGTGTTGTTTATCACGTGTTGTGGTGTGTGTGTGTGTTTATCATGTGTGTGTGTGTGTTTATCATGTTTGTGTGTGTGTTTATCATGTGTGTGTGTTTATCATGTGTGTGTGTGTGTGTTTATCATGTGTGTGTGTGTGTGTGTGTGTGTGTTTATCATGTGTGTGTGTGTGTGTGTTTATCATGTTTGTGGTGTGTTTATCATGTGTGTGTGTGTTTATCATGTTTGTGTGTGTGTTATCATGTGTGTGTGTGTGTGTTTATCCATGTTTGTGTGTGTGTTTATCATGTTTGTGTGTGTGTTTATCAGTGTTGTGTGTGGTGTTTATCGTTTGTGTTTGTGTGGTGTATATGTGTGTGTGTGTGTGTGTGTGTGTGTGTTTATCATGTTTGTGTGTGTGTTTATCATGTGTGTGTGTGTTTATCATGTTTGTGTGTGTGTTTATCATGTGTGTGTGTGTGTGTGTTTATCATGTTTGTGTGTGTGTTTATCATGTGTGTGGTTTATCATGTGTGTGTTGTATCATGTTTGGTGTGTTTTATCATGTGTGTGTGTGTGTGTGTGTGTGTTTGTTATCATGTGTGTGTGTGTTGTGTGTGTTGTTTATCTTGTGTGTGTGTGTGTGTGTGTGTGTGTTTATCATGTGTGTGTGTGTGTGGTTTTATTTGTGTGGTGTGTGTTGTGTGTGTGTGTGTTTATCATGTGTGTGTGTGTGTGTGTGTGTGTTTATCATGTGTGTGTGGGTGTTTATTTGTGTGTGTGTGTTTTATCATGTTTGTGTGTGTGTTATCATGTGTGTGTGTGTGTGTGTGTGTGTGTGGGTTGTGTGTGTGTTTATCATGTGTGGTGGGTGTGTTATCTTGTGTGTGTGTGTGTGTTGTTATTGTTTGTTGTGTGTGTGTTTATCATGTGTGTGTGTGGGTGTGTGTGTGTGTGTGTGTGTGTTGTGTGGTGTTTATCATGTGTGTGTGTGTGTTTATCATGTGTGTGTGTGTTTATCATGTGTGTATGTGTGTTTGTCGTGTGTGTGTGTGGTGTGTGTTTATCATGTGTGTGTGTGTGGGTGTGTGTGTGTTTATCATGTGTGTGTGTGTGTTTATCTTGTGTGTGTGTGTTATGTTTGTGTTGGTGTGTGTTATCCTGTGTGTGTTTGTGTGTGTGTTTATCTGTGTGTGTGTGTGCGTGTTTATCATGTGTGTGTGTGTTATCATGTGTGTGTGTATGTTTTATCATGTGTGTGTGTGTGTGTGTGTTATCATGTGTGTGTGTTTATCATGTGTGTGTGGTGTTTATCTTGTGTGTGTGTGTGTTTATCATGTGTGTGTGTGTGTGTGTTTATCATGTGTGGTGTGTGTGTTTATCATGTGTGTGTGTGTTTATCATGTGTGTGTGTGTGTGTGTGTGTGTGTTTATCATGTGTGTGTGTGTGTTTATCATGTGTGTGTGTGTGTGTGTGTGTTTATCGTGTGTGTGTGTGTGTTTATCATGTGTGTGTGTGTTTATCATGTGTGTGTGTGTGTGTGTGTGTGTGTCGTGTGTGTGTGTTTATCATGTTTGTGTGTGTGTGTGTGTTTATCATGTTTGTGTGTGTGTTTATCATGTGTGTGTGTGTGTGTGTGTTTATCATGTTTGTGTGTGTGTTTATCATGTGTGTGTGTGTGTGTGAGTGTGTTTATCATGTTTATGTGTGTGTTTATCATGTGTGTGTGTCTGTTTATCATGTTTGTGTGTGTGTGTTTATCATGTGTGTGTGTGTTTATCATGATTGTGTGTGTGTTTATCATGTGTGTGTGTGTGTGTTTATCATGTGTGTGTGTGTTTATCATGTTTGTGTGTGTGTTTATCATGTGTGTGTGTGTGTGTGTGTGTGTTTATCATGTTTGTGTGTGTGTTTATCATGTGTGTGTGTGTGTGGTGTGTGTTTATCATGTGTGTGTGTGTGTGTTTATCATGTTTGTGTGTGTGTTATCATGTGTGTGTGTGTGTGGGTTGGTGTGTGTTATCATGTGTGTGGTGTGTTTATCATGTGTGTGTGTGTGTTTATCATGTGTGTGTGTGTGTTTATCATGTGTGTGTGTGTGTGTGTTTATCATGTGTGTGTGTGTGTGTTTATCATGTGTGTGTGTGTGTGTTTATCTGTGTGTGTGTGTGTGTGTTTATCATGTTTGTGTGTGTTTATCTTGTGTGTGTGTTTATCATGTGTGTGTGTGTGTGTGTGTGTGTGTGTTTATCATGTTTGTGTGTGTGTTTATCGTGTGTGTGTGTGTGTGTGTTTATCATGTTTATGTGTGTGTTTATCATGTGTGTGTGTGTGTGTGTGCGTGTGTTTATCATGTTTGTGTGTGTGTGTTTATCGTGTGTGTGTGTGTGTGTTTATCATGTGTGTGTGTGTTTATCTTGTGTGTGTGTGTGTGTGTGTGTTTATCATGTGTGTGTGTGTGTGTTTATCATGTGTATGTGTGTGTGTGTGTGTGTGTTTATCTTGTGTGTGTGTGTTTATCATGTTTGTGTGTGTGTTTATCATGTGTGTGTGTGTGTGTGTGTGGTGTGTTATCATGTGTGTGTGTGTGTGTGTGTTTATCTGTGTGTGTGTGTGTGTGTGTGTGTGTGTTTATCATGTGTGTGTGTGTGTATCATGTTTGTGTGTGTGTTTATCATGTGTGTGTGTGTGTTTATCATGTGTTTGTGTGTGTGTGTGTTTATCATGTGTGTGTGTGTGTGTGTGTTTATCATGTGTGTGTGTGTGTGTGTGTGTGTGTGTGTGTTTATCGTGTGTGTGTGTGTGTGTGTTTATCGTGTGTGTGTGTGTGTGTGTGTGTGTGTGTTTATCGTGTGTGTGTGTGTGTTTATCTTGTGTGTGTGTGTTTATCTTGTGTGTGTGTGTTTATCATGTGTGTTTGTGTGTGTGTTTATCATGTGTGTGTGTGTTTATCTTGTGTGTGTGTGTGTGTGTTTATCATGTGTGTGTGTGTGTGTTTATCTTGTGTGTGTGTGTGTTTATCATGTGTGTGTGTGTGTTTATCTTGTGTGTGTGTGTGTGTTTATCTTGTGTCAGGAGAAGAGAGTAGTTGCAGTGCCAGTAATTCAAGTGAAACACAAACAGGTAAAACTATCTTTTAACATGTGATGTCAGTTAAAGGTTGTACATCTTTATATTTGATTTAAAATGAAGGTAATATAATTACATGTAGATCTTTTTTTATTAGAATCTAACTTTTAACGTGCATGTAAACCAGGGTTTAGCTTCAGCTTGTCTCAACGCACCTGTCAGGAAGTTTACATTTAAACACGCACTTTACAAGGTAGATTGCAAGAAAATAAAAGCAGTACTTTGACTTTTTAAGGTGTCATGTACACACTTTTGTCCAACTGAAATTGTACTAGTCTGCTTTTTTGCAACACTGGACTAAAAGATCATACATTAAACAGTTTTATCTATTTGTTAAATACAATTATAGTAAATGTGTTTAAAAGTATGACAAGAACAACACTATGTAACACTTTAACAAGTATTCAATTTGCAAACAGTTTATAGTTAATTCATAGTTTATACACTGCCGCCCCCCAAAAAGAGTGTAATTTTTCTTTCTTGTATTAGTTGTGTTTTGTGTGTTGTTCTCTGTTGGACGGTTCATCTTGGCTTTATATTTTAACATCTGTTCATAGAAGGCCTCATCGACCTCTGTACATTCTGTGCTGAATTTCTAGTGACTTTATTCTTTTAGGTTTATTATCTGATTGTTTATTTTCTTTTGACCTGTGTGTATTTCATTGTGTGGCTTTAAGTTGATTTGGTTTATCTAATTACAGGTGCTGTGTGTCCAATAAAAGAGCAGGGAGGCAGATATTCTTCGTGTGGTGCTGTCATGTCACCATGTGCTGTGTGTCGCGTCGCTCACCAACAGTAATTTCACGGGGTATTGTGTGAATGTGTGCACTGATAGTGTGGTAATTTAAATGCATGCTTCTTTAGGAGTTTGATACCAGTTGGCCACAGCCCTGTCTATCTTTTTGTTTATTTTGGAGGTCAGCAGCAAGTAGTACCATCATTTTAATTTGGTTGCTTATGGGATTATTTTTAACAAGAAATTGGTCAAATTTAGTTTTGAGATCTCTAAACAGAACATAACCTGCCCCGGAGCAGGTTAGCTGTGGAGCGTAAGTTACTGTGACGATGAACATGCGCCCATGACTGCAGCTGTCCTTTTCTTTTCATTGTGTTTCACTTTCGTACCTTGGAAATCCCGACTAAAGGATGGTCTAACGCTGGGGTAGCACTGGGCATGTAGCTAGACCTATCTTTACTGTGGTTATAATAAATATATTTGATTAAATGCTGTTATATTTGATAATGTCAGAAAATAAAGCTGATTTCAGTCTCATGAGGAATTGATTTTATTCATAATTCATACAGCATTAAAAGATTTCATCAATTACAATATGATCTCAAGATGATCTGAGATTGTGTTTTATTACAAACAACACAGAAAAATCACATGAATAAGCCTGGTTTTGATAGTAATAACGCAAATGAGTGATGTGAGTGGTTTTAATGAGAAAAGCACAGAAAACAGCATCGCTCACTGATCATACTGTCTCTATGAGGATTTCTGAAACATTTATTCTGATTGATGTTCATATTAATGTGAGGAAGAGACACTGTAACATCTCACTGTCACTGATTTATCATGCAGCTCAAAGCATTATGGGTAGAATCTCTGGTCATTGTATTCAGATTCATCAACACAGTTTCACTGATCCAGAACCAAACCCAATCCCAGGATAGAGCGGCTGAGTGAATGTGGTCTTGATTGTGTGGATGAGGATCATTGTGTCAGAGACTCTGTAGAAGGACAGAGTTCCTGCTCCGTGATCCACAAACACTCCTATTCTGCTGCTGAGGGGCTTTACAGAGAGATCAGTCCATATCTTTTTGTGTTTGAATTTGTAATTGGTGTCATGGCAGTACAAAGCCCAGGACTGATCATTATATCCAAACCTACACTCATCAACCGTTCCCTTCCTGCTGATGCTCTTATATGACACTGCTATATCCAATTCCCCTCTCCACTCAGTCTCCCAGTAACAGCGTTCACTCACACTCTCTCTACACAACACCTGAGGCATCACATCACATCTGTCTGGATGATCAGGATACTGCTGATTTGTGCCTGTCCTAGTAATCACTCTGCCGTTGTCAGACAGACGGAGGGTTTTATGTGCTGTGTTCGGATCCAGAGTGAACTGATGGGAATCTGATGGAGAGAAAACACATCAGAATCAGGAATGAATTATTCAATCAAACACATGATCTTTAATATAAGACCGTAAAATCACTAAATATACTCTCATCCAGACCTGCACTAAAACTGTGTCACAGAACACATTCTGATACGTATACATATACATATAAGATATATCAGAATAGGTAAACAGGTTTGTATGAGAATGTTTGATCATTGTTATCAGTGTTAAATTATTGATAAATCTGACTTCACACCGGCTGAATGTGGAGGACTGATCTGATCAAATCACTGTCCTTCAGCGCAGAGAAACCAAGAACACATTTAACCAGTGACCTGTTCATTCAGAGCCACACGTAACGTTCATATTCTGCTTTACAGTTCATTTAGTTCTGCGTTGTGTTTTATCATTCGATACCAGTTTAACATCCCAAATCAGGTCTAATTAATTTATTAACAAAACTAAAAATGTCATTGTTATTTTTGTCAAATAAGATGCAGAATATTTTTATAAATGAATGAATCAAATACAGTGATTGTCTGATATTCCTTGAACTTATTAATATTATTATATTTTTGTGTACAGCAGTCATATGTCTGGGACTTTATTTGACGGGTGCCGTGAGGGTGACGGTAACTTCCTGTTTGGATGGGAAGTGAACCCTGTGCCTGTAAGAGAAGGCGGTATGTGTGATGTGGAGCTGTTTGATTATATTAAAAAAAAGTCCCTCCTCCCCCGATCCTTCCCCTTCTCAAATTTGAGACTCATCACCTACAGCATAGGTCACTAACAGGCGGACCAAAAGCCGTCCCACACGGACCCGGACCTACAGCCAAAATATAAGGTTATGATCTAAAACCTGACGGGGCGCTTCTATTTCAACCGGCGCAGCTTTTGTCTTTACTGTAGTGGAAACGCACAGACCAATTGCATGCAAGTTAAGCCATCCCACGTGATACCACTCAGCCAATCAAGTCTGGTAAACATTACGACTCGATAGAGTGCAGACAGATGAGAGAGTTCGCGGCTAGTAACACATGAAAAGACGATAGAAAGAAAAATAAAGATAGCATTACATGTAGAAAACAAAAGGAGAGATACAGACGACTGCGCCGGAGAAAGTGAGAA
>QVTF01020461.1:0-73267 GCA_003573665.1 Oxygymnocypris stewartii | reverse complement strand
TTAACATTTCCATAGTAATAATAATACAATGAATTATAAAGGTATAGTTCACCCAACCAAAAATGACAATTGTGTCATCATTTACTCACCCTCGTGGTCCAAAAGAGTATATGTAATACATTTGATCAAACAAAATGTATCTAACACGGCACACGTAGCAAGGTTTTTAAATTTTTATTTTTTTATTATATAATAAATAAAAAGAAAACAGATCAAATAGACAAATAAGAGCAAGCTAGTGTTAGAGGCCTTTTTAAACAAGCAGTGAGTAAATGAATAGAGTGCAAGTATAAAAGAGCAAGCTTTTTAAAGAATATATTTAAAATAGGGTTTGCTAGAGTCAATAAAGATGTTTGTCTGAAGATGGCTAAGGACTATTGAGATGGGTTAGTGGGGTTATACGAGCCTTATACTGCTGAGGGGAAACTCCAGTGTGAAGGCATGTGTTAATGATGTGAGTGAGTGCAGGAGAAAGGCTTAAAGGAGAGATAGGATGGAGTAGTAGGATGGTTAGAAAGGAGGAGTTTGGGGGACTTGCTGCCTCAGAGAGAGGAGATGAAGAAGAGAACAGTAAACATTTCACTCCAATCTTTCAGCTGAAAGCAACAGCCACAACTTAAAGCATGGCGGTGATTGCAATGCTCTTTCCCATATCTCAGGGAACCAAGGTTACATTTAGTAACCAGAGTGATCCTTTTTGGTACTTCTCATTGCGGGAAAAGTGTTGTGGGAATGAGATGTCATGTAGCCCCTGGGCGCAAATCAAGAACCCAAGAGAAGGTAGGCTAATAAGGGTGCAAACCCAGAAAAAATTAGACTCATGCCCAGTGGCTGGAGTCCACATGCATGTAGCAGCTTTAAGCAGACCGAATCTGTGCCTGAAGGGCAGGGATGTCAAGGTTATAGGATCTCACAGAGGTGGACTCAGAGGACCAGCCGACCCCCTCACAGATGTCCCCAAAAGAGATGCCCTTGACCAGGACGCTTTTTCAAATGAGCTCTAAATCCAACTGGACTTTGCACACCAACTGAGGCGTAAGCCAGTGCTATGGCATTAACTATATGTGACCGTCTCTGTGAAATCCTGGCAAAAGTCTCAAAATCTAATTATGAGATAATAACGAGCATCAAGATTGATTTATACCATTCATTTAACTATAACTTCAATCTTTTACTTGACCTTACTCAGTCAGTATTAAAGATATAAAGGTTACATCTTCACAGAATGTTCTTTACAGGATGATTTTTTTTTGTAGAAAAAAAAGACTGGGTTTTCACCGAGATGGTCACATATTACAGGATTGTCTTTTCTCTGTGACCAGCTGCCCTTTGAGGTGGTCACCAAAACACACAAAGGGCTGCAATGCTCTGCTTTGGTTCTGGGTGCCCTAACAGGGCATAACAAGTTGACTTCCATTGTTTTAATAGGGTGGTCACCTGTGCCCTAAAAGGGCTAGAGAGCATACCAGTCTCAGCTTAAAAAACTCTACAGTCGCTGGGCCCAAATTCAAAGCACACACTGAGATGTCCTGCAGATCGCCAGCTCATTTAACTGACACTAGCCTCTGCCAAGGGCTGTCGCTCGGCCGACTGAAGTGACTCGAAATGAGGGCCTTGAAGGACCCTAAGGATTGGGGACAAGTCCCAGGTTGATGGCGAGGCGGGTTAAGTCTCCTGGCTTCCCTCAAGAACTTAACGAGGTTGTGTCTGCTGATAGACAGGCCAGTCTCGGGGGCATGATTAGCTGCTATGGCCACCACATGAACTTTGAGCGTAGAAGGGGGTGAAGCTCTAACTTTCGTCTTTGTCACTTTCGCTTCACACCGGGGCTGTATTGTTTTGTTGTTTTTATTGCAATGCGTGTTCTGCTGGTTTCAAATATGGACTACCATCATCTCACACATTCAAAAAAATACTTTGATTTGAAAATGAAAATGCTTTCGTTACTCCAGCTGGTGTACGGAGGTGGTGCGTCCCGCTCCGTCACTTGCTGTGGCATCTCATACAGCCTAAACGAATTCCACCGGCCTGGCGTCTGGCTGATGGTGTTGCAGCATGGGTGCATCTTTGACGGGACGATGCAGTGGCAGTGAGTATTTAATCAATTTGACGTGGCATTTATAAGAAATGTTGTTTCGTAGCGAATGAGACAATTTCTGTTTGTTTTATACTTATATTTTTCATTCTGAATACCGCACAATTTTAATTGATTTGTTGTAGAGTGAAGGGAACTAAATACAGGTTTATAATGTTTGTAAACATTTCGTTTATTTTTTATATTTCTCAATGCAATGACAAAATGTGACTTATACAACAGTCGACTTATCTATGATCATTTTATGAATATAAAATCAAGGTAGAGATGGTACATGAACAGTACTGCCATGTATACTTCCATGTCCAAATATACATAAAAAACAATAGTATGTGTGAGTGCAAATTTAGAAGAAAAAAACTGCCTCACTTATATATATAAAAAAAAAATGATGTGGCCCTTGAATCAAAACGTTTGCCATCCCTGCTCTAGTGCAGGGGCTTTCCCCCCCCCAAGTTTGTCTAACTTCACTCGCGCCCCCCAACACATACCCCTATTATTGTATTCACACATTCACAACGAAGTACTTTTTTAATATTAACATAAACACAAATATCCATTAAAGCTATTAAAATGGCGAATTATTTTTATTTTGCTCTTTTTGATTAACAAAATTAGAAATTAGTTTGATTAACATACATAAGAAATGCATGGATCCGTTATATTGATGTACATTTGATATTTATTGTACGGTCTACTGTCCACGCACAACAGCCGACTGTGTTTAGGAGGATACTCTCGGCTCAAGTCATTGGTATCACCTGCTGTCTGAGAAGGCTATGTGTTCGGGCGCTTCAGGTGTGCGCGGCGAGCACAGAAACACTATCACAGCGCGTGAGTACCGCATTGAGATGTCTTGGGCTTAAATGGCTTGAAATTACTTATGTTTAAACTGACAAAACAAAACACGTGAGAATGAAAAAAGTTCTTGAGGAAGCAGCACTGGCCTGATCGTTAATATAGTTTTGGGGGGGTTGAAACCCAGCTAAAAATGGTTTCGAACCGCCCCTGCTGGTATAACATGCGTGATTATACTGAAACATAAAAATATAACCAGTTTACCTGATTCAATGTGATGTCTGTGTCTGAAATAACAACATGCCAATCCGTGGTTGGATTTCTGACACGGCTAACCGTAAATCATCTTACTGATACTCCAGCCGACTCTACCTGACGACTAACTGTGCGTTCACACCGGACGCGGCGAGAGCCTCAAAGTGGCCGGAAGTCATTCATTTTCAATGTGAGCCGGCGGCGAGCTCCGGCGAGAGCGGCGCGGCACGTTTTTGGACGATGAGAGCGTCGAGGAGAGTTAAAACATGCAACAATAATTGTGAAGTTTCCATCGAATTTCTTCTTTCCATTTTAAATTTCTTACTTTCACATTTAAAATATCCTGAGATTAACATATACCCTACTTGTGGGCAGTCTGCACAAGATCAACGTTCTTCTCGGCTCCTTTAAATACACGACAAGCATTCGATCTACGTCAGAGCGGAGCGTCCACAAATCTTTCTACAGCGTTGCTGGCAGGGCGGCCAGGGCTAATGTTGACGCGGTCTCTGAATGAATTGATGCTTGCGCCCCCTTTGACAGGTTGAAAACCCCTGCTCTAGTGTGACCTCCTCTCTGCATCAGACTCTTTACGGCTCCAGAGGAAGCTTAAGCACACGGGGAACGGCCTTTTCTGTGACACTGCTCTGCCGTTCCACATCCGTATCATCTGATGGAGACAAGGAGGTAAGAACACAATTCTTACGGTAGGCCACAAATGACTGAATAACAGTCCAGTCCCTGTTAGTCTTACCCCTTTATTGAGCAGAGTGTCAAACTCATCTGTGATTCTCCTCAGCTGTCTGCCGTATTTCACAGCAGCAAAAAGAACCGGAGGAGCCGACTTCAGACGAGTCCTCGAAGGTTGTTCAGCTTCTCTGAAAGTCCTTACTGCATCCATCGATTGGACCCTCTGCCTCACACATCGATCTATAAAATAATAACATCTATATCGCTTACAATGTGTTTAAGGAATGCATTTTATCAGTTCACTGATCATGGATGATCTGTACATTTGTAGCACAACTGAAATATGAAAGCTTGCATAATTAACTGCTATTACATAATGAAACATAATTGCACTTTCACATGTTATAAAACATTGAAAAATATGATCTTAGTGTTACCAGACACAGCAAGGAGCTGCATTCTCTGTGGCGATCTAGCTTTTGATTGATCTGAATCGTGCAGAGGGCCTGACTCCTCGACAGAACGGGTCAACATTTGCGCCATAACAACTGTTGAAAAATTGACATTCAGAAATTAACCTCTTTTCTACTTTGTCAAATAAGCATAGTTTAATATTGAGAAAGTAAAACATTAGCTACCTTCTAAAGCAATGCATCCCAACCATGAACGTCACTGGCCATTTAAGCGGGTTCCAGGAGGTGGTTGATTTCACACTGTTACACCTATAAAACAAAGCATAAATAATAATAATAACTAACACATTTATTACCATTGCCACATTAACAGGTCACAATACAACACACACAAGTAAACTAAATACAAAATGGCAATAGAATTCATAAACGGTAGCCTATTCGCTACATGAACGCTTCAGACATACCAATAAACTCTTAAAGGTGACTGCTTTACTCGTGACTAGTAATGTTTTGATGTTCGTCCAGTAAAGGCAAGCCCTGCTTTAGCCTATATTCAAAGACTACTGTAAAGTCACTTAATTGGTTCTGCGACGGTGCGAAAACAACGAACAGCTGAAACGATTGGTAATTAGTAAATTAGGTTAATGTATTGTAAGTGCCTTGGCCAGAGTATACTCTGTTCCAGTTAAAAGCAAAACTATCACGCTAACGCTAGTCAAGTATGCCTGGTTCTAATACTCGGTCAAGTTAAGGCAGACAGGTCATAGTTCACGTAGGCTATTTCTAAAAACGGGGACATCTTCAGGTACAGGCACAGGCCACACAAACTGATGTCATAACCAGTGTTGCCAGATCGGGTTGACGATTTCCAGCCCAAAAGCTCACCAAAACCCGCCCACTTCAACAAAAACCAGCCCAAAATTTTAACTGCCAGAATAATGTGATATGATTTTATTACCATGTCAATCAAGATTAATAAGGACCATTTTTATCTCCTCAAAATTAAATAATGATGAAAATAAGGTAATAAATATAAATACATTTCACAGGAACATGGATCAAAACAGGGCAAATGCGTTACAGACAGTAAGAAAATATGCTTAAAATGACCAGGAACCTTTTCAAAATGGCAATCGAGAAATTAACTGATAACCCCCGGAAAAACACATGCATCATTTTCAATGTCCACAGTAAGAAAAAACACATTTTTGTGCAAAAAAAGTGCACAATAAAGTGATCAGAAAGCAATGTTAATTCACACCCACAACAGCCAAACATGTTATTCATGTATGATAATCTGACAGCAAAAATAAAATAATAATAACAATGAACAACAATGCGCTTACCTTTCTCTTGTGCTTTATCTTAAGGCAGCACGTATTTCATGAAGTGAACATAATGCAGAACTTACCACAGTCAAAACTGTTCAAGTCCAGCAGCTGTCAATGCCAAGCATACAAGAGTTTGGACGGTTTAAAAGATGTTCAGGACAGCATTGTATAGTCCCATATTCAGTTTAGATTTGTATTAAATCATTAACTTATTTCAGTTACAATTACATTTAGAAGTCTTCTATTCATTTAATCCACGTTGTGAGATTTGAGTTACTCTTAGATTCTTTATCGTGTAACTTTGCCATGAATCACTTAACTTAAATAAAATGATTCAGTGAATATATAGCTGCACATTTCAATCTTGTCCTTTATAGCGCCAAACCCAATCACTCACGAGTCATCACATCACACCAACATAAAAGATGGTACATTGATTGACAAGTCTCTGTTAAAATAAACCAAAAGGGTTGCGTTAAGGAAAACTGAGTTGATGACTGCACTACACATTATTTTGCTGTGATACTTTGAGCTCGAGCATATTAAGATAACGTGACTAAAGATAAAAGCGAAGAAAAAAGCAGCTGATTGGGCGGTTTTTAGTTTTTTAAAAGCAGCCCAAATTTTGTCTACCCGCCCAATGCGTTATTCTCCGGTCCAAGCCGATCAAAAGAAGCCCAATTGGACAGCAACCCACCCAATCTGGTAACACTGGTCATAACACTGCCAGAATACATCAACTCGAGCAGTCAAAGCGATTCAGAGACGTAGCCTAACGCTAATGCAGCCGCGCATAATATAATCTCATAAACTCAGTTATCCGAGAGACCATGTGACAGCATTTTTCGTGATCTGATCTTACCTTCAATTAGGTTTGGGATTCAATAATACCACAATCCGATGTCTGCTGATGTTGCACGCAGGATTTATTTTCCCAAAACATGGACGCGATCTTTCCCAGTTCAGCGACCACTTTCACTTTCAGGGTGTCCTGATGTCGTCACAGCATTTCGCAGCAGGTCTCTTTATGCTGTTTCTGCGGAGCGTGAAGTTACGTGTCAGCCAACGTTAAACTGTCGTAAGCGGGGTAGTTTAGTTTCTACATGTCATGTTTATTATGAAAGAAACTCGTGTTATTCTTCGAGTTCTTCTCAAGTGTTAATTTTGGGAGTCAGGCTAAACTTACAGAAACAGGAGATCGACAGGCCTGTCAACTATTTATTTTTAATATAAAACAAATCCGTTTTATGAAAATAAATCAATTGTGTGCTTTTGGTTCCAGAGCTTTACAAAGAAAAATGTATTGTTAATTATGTAGTGTTGGCGCGTCTTAAAAATAATAAATCTAAATATATAACTGAATGTTTTTCTTTATTTGATACCAAATTAGCACTAAACGTGGAGACAAAATGAAACCACCAGTGAAAGTTTGGAGAATATACTCCACAGCGATAAAAAACTAACCAGAAGATGGCACACAGACCAAGATATTATGCTTTGCATGTAGCATACAGTGTGAAATTATTTAGGAATGAACGAGTTGTGTTATTCGATACGTTTGTTTAGAGGTTCACAAATCACGAAGAGTTGCACACGTACACGAATCCTGAGGATGCTGCTGCGCGTGAACTCCGCTCCATTGCGCCGTGCACGCGCAGCCGCATCCTTCACTCATCCGCCGCGCGTTCACGTGCTGGGCTTGGATCAGAGGCACGCGGATTTCAGAGGATAACCGGAAGCAGCAGGTTGTTTTGGAAACATCTCTCACAGACACTAAAGAAGATAAAGTACAGCGGCGGGGAAATAAATGGCTTTGACTCAAGATATGATCCTGAGCTTTTTACTGGAGCGCGGGGGGAAAGTGAAAAACTCGGAGCTCGTGAGCAACTTCAAAGGATTTATAAACTCCCGCGATCCCGCGGAAAAGAAGCACAACCGAGAGCTGTTCAAAAGCCTGGTCAACAACGTCGCCGTGGTGCAACAAGACAATGATGTAAAGTACGTGACTGTGAAGAAAAAACACCTTGGATTCATCTCAGGTGAACAAAACAGTTTAATTGAATCTCCAAGCAGCATCAAATCCGTGCGTGATTCCAGTGAAATACACAATGTGGATATTATTAATAACAACTATTGTCATAGCTCCCCGCAAGCTGAGAGTAATAGCAGTGAAAGTGGATTTGATGTTGAGTTTGTCAATTCAGGAACACCATCTTTGACAGCAAGAGTGCTTAATGTGACAAGTGATGCTAGAAGTGGGGCTGTTTTTTGCTCTTGTGGCCGTCAAATCTCCATCATGTGAGCTGCAGCAGGAGGAAAGGAGAAAAACAAGCCTAAAAACACTGATAGTAGATGCTAAACCGACTGTAGAGCGAGCTATGAAACTCAAAGCATATCAGAGCTGTGCTGCTGGAGAAGGCTTTCCCTACAGGTCTCTGAGAGCCAAACGAAAGGATGCACAGGGTTCGAGAAGGTGTAGCACACTCACCAAATCTGGCGGTAATGAGGCTAATGATGGGATTCCTTTGGGACCAATGGAGCATGAGTGGCTTGTGAAATCAGCGACGGGAAGCTGGCGTCAGATCTACGGCCTCCTGCTGCAAGACCCTCGGCTCGCAGACAAGCCGAATTTCATGTCTGGATTCACCATCCTGCATTGGGCTGCTAAAAGCGGAAACGGTGAAATGGTGTGTAAAGTCATTGATGTTTCCAGACAGAGAGGCGCAGGGATCGATGTGAATGCCAAGTCTTATGACGGATACACAGCGCTCCACATCGCCGCCATTCACAGTCGTGAATGTGTGTTATCTCTGCTGGTGAGTGAATACAGTGCCAACACTAACATAAGGGATAACAGTGGTAAAAACCCTACCGTTATCTAAATCCAGACGTGTCCGTTAACATCAGAAAGATGCTCGGAGACCCTCACAGCCTGCAGAAGGATGCACAGAACCTCTCAGACCTTCCTAAAG
Organism: Oxygymnocypris stewartii; assembly: GCA_003573665.1. Classification (NCBI taxonomy): domain Eukaryota; kingdom Metazoa; phylum Chordata; class Actinopteri; order Cypriniformes; family Cyprinidae; genus Oxygymnocypris; species Oxygymnocypris stewartii. Next base: position 64,710 of record QVTF01020461.1, on the reverse strand, counting down.
GATTCAACACCCTGAGATATCTGTTTCAGCCCCACATCGCTGGACATAAACAGAAATACAGACGTCGACCGAGCTTCCACTTCATCAGAGATGAAGACCCAGAAAAAAACATCACACTTAACTGTTACAGTAAAATATCCCAACGAACAGATAACGACGTGCACTAAAATAGACTTGAATACTTGTAGGTTTAATATGATGTGTTAATTTAATTGGTGATTGTACAGTGACAGTCTTGTGTCTACTTGATGATTATGTTTGTTAATGAGGTTGATATGTTCAGGGAAATGCATTTAGTATGAAAGGCTGAAGAATATACAGGTCGTGTTTTACCCCAAAAAAAGACAAATATGTGTTAATAATGGGGTACATTGACATTTCCATAAAGTTTTCCTAAAACAATTATTATGCTGTAAATGCAAAACTAAATGAATGCATTTAAAAATGTAATACTTAAAATGTACTCATCCTCAGGCTATCATAGATTTAGATGAGTGAAACAGATTTGGAGAAATGTAGCATTGCATCAGTGTCTGAGCAATTGATGTGAATGGGTGCCGTCAGAATGAGAGTCTGATAAAATCATCACAATAATCCACCCCACTCCAGTCCATCAGTTAACATCTAGATAAGCCAAAAGCTGAAATAAATCCAGCATTAACTTTAACTTTAAATTGTTGCTTCTGGCTAAAATATCAATATAGTCCATAATAACGCTTCCTCCATTGAAAAAGTGCATCTCCTGTTTATCTTTCACATCAAAATCCACACATATTGGTTTATTAGGCTTGTAAACGGTGTCTGATCTGTGCTGATGTCTCTCCTGATTCAGTCGAGTTGAATTCTTCACCGGAGGAAGTATTTTTTTGCTTGTTTTGTTTCTTAGAATCACGCAGCTTTTCTCTTCTCAATACATTAACTGATGGACTGGAGTGGTGTGGATTATCGTGATGTTTTTATCAGACTCTCATTCTGACGGCACCCATTCACTGCAGAGCATCCATTGCTGAGACACTGATTTCTACAAATCTGATGAAGAAGCACACTCAGCTCGGATGGCCTGAAGATGAGTAATTACGAAGTATTTCATGCTAACTGCAATGCTCCTAATTTAGAATGGAAAAGCTTATTACAATATTTTTTATTTATTCTGAATCATTATTGAGAGTATTAGGAATTACTAAAAAACTCAAAAATAAAATATCTGACTCCTTTGTAATGCAAATTTGGGTAAAAATATGCTTCATTGTCTGAAAAATAATGTCACCATGTGACTTGAGAACATTTTCTGACATTCCTCAAACAGTGACTCTGTCATCTTTCTTATCTGACTGCTGTGCTGTGAATAATGCTGAATGAATGAGAGAGAGAGAGGGGTGGGGGGAGAGAGAGAGAGAGAGAGAGAGAGTGAGCGAGAGAGATTCAACACAGACAGAGAGAGAGAGAGAGGGACGGAGAAGAGCGAGACAGAGAGAGAGGGGGAGGGAGGGAGAGAGATTCAACACAGACAGAGAGAGAGAGAGGGAGAGAGAGACAGATTCAACACAGACAGAGAGAGAGAGATGATTTAGTCATTCTGTCAAACACAAAAGAGGGATTACAACAGCTCCTCGACATCATAGATCTAATAAAATAAAAATAAGCACACTTTCAGAGCAGGTCCTTCAACACACCCATGAATACACCTATCTGGGACTAAAAATCAGCTCAACGGGAAGCTTCAACCTGGCTGTGAATGCACTGAAAGCAAAGGCCCTGAGAGTCTTCTACATGATCAAATACAATTCGGTACCAAATTCCTATTCAAACCTGGCTAAAAGTCCTAAAAGCAATAATCGAACCAATTGCCCTATATGGCAGCGAGATATGGGGACCGCTAAAAACCCAAGATTTCTCCAAATGGGAAAAAGAAGAAATTGAAATTATTCACACCCAAATTTGTAAAAACATCTTAAAAGTTAACAGAGCGAGCCCAAACAACTCGTGCAGAGCTGAATTAGGACAATACCCACTATTAATTAATATTCAAAAGAGAGCAGTTAAATTCCACCAGCACCTGCAATGCAGTGATCCGAGCTCTTACCAGGCTGAAGCCCTGCAGTGGCAGGAGCAGAACCTGCAGAAGAGCGCACTTTTACAGCTGGTACTCAAACTACACCCAAACCAGCACACCACCATCCGGCCCAAACAAACCAGAGCACCATCCGGCCCACCCAAACCAGCACATCACCATCCGGCCCAACCAAACCAGAGCACCATCCGGCCCACCCAAACCAGCACAGCACCATCCGGCCCAAACAAACCAGCACAGCACCATCCGGCCCAACCAAACCAGCACAGCACCATCCGGCCCAACCAAACCAGCACACCACCATCCGGCCCAAACAAACCAGCACATCACCATCCGGCCCAACCAAACCAGCACACCACCATCCGGCCCAACCAAACCAGAGCACCATCCGGCCCAACCAAACCAGAGCACCATCCGGCCCAACCAAACCAGCACACCACCATCCGGCCCAACCAAACCAGAGCACCATCCGGCCCAACCAAACCAGCACACCACCATCCGGCCCAACCAAACCAGCACAGCACCATCCGGCCCAACCAAACCAGCCACATCACCATCCGGCCCAAACAAACCAGCACAGCACCATCCGGCCCCAAACAAACCAGCACAGCACCATCCGGCCCAACCAAACCAGCACAGCACCATCCGGCCCAACCAAACCAGCACAGCACCATCCGGCCCAACCAAACCAGCACATCACCATCCGGCCCAACCAAACCAGCACACCACCATCCGGCCCAACCAAACCAGCACACCACCATCCGGCCCAACCAAACCAGCACACCACCATCCGGTCCAACCAAACCAGCACAAGCACCATCCGGCCCAACCAAACCAGCACATCACCATCCGGCCCAACCAAACCAGCACAGCACCATCCGGCCCAACCAAACCAGCACAGCACCATCCGGCCCAACCAAACCAGCACAGCACCATCCGGCCCAACCAAACCAGCACACCACCATCCGGCCCAACCAAACCAGAGCACCATCCGGCCCAACCAAACCAGCACACCACCATCCGGCCCAACCAAACCAGAGCACCACCATCCGGCCCAACCAAACCAGCACAGCACCATCCGGCCCAACCAAACCAGCACACCACCATCCGGCCCAACCAAACCAGAGCACCATCCGGCCCCAACCAAACCAGCACACCACCATCCGGCCCCAACCAAACCAGCACACCACCATCCGGCCCAACCAAACCAGCACAGCACCATCCGGCCCAACCAAACCAGCACACCACCATCCGGCCCAACCAAACCAGAGCACCATCCGGCCCAACCAAACCAGCACAGCAGGTTCTCTATCTATTTTTAAAGTTATGCTTAAATCTCATCTTCTTGATCGATTTGCGGCAAATCAATGAAGGGTTTTTGTATCTACCTACTGGGATTCTATTATTTTATGATTTTGCTCTGTTGTATTGTTGTTTATATTGTTTTGTAAAGCACTTTGGTCAACTCTAAGTTGTGTATAAATGTGCTATATAAATAAATAAAAGAAGAAAGAAGACAGCACCATCCGGCCCAACCAAACCAGCACAGCACCATCCGGCCCAACCAAACCAGCACAGCACCATCCGGCCCAACCAAACCAGCACATCACCATCCGGCCCCAACCAAACCAGCACAGCACCATCCGGCCAAACCAGCACAGCACCATCCGGCCCAACCAAACCAGCACACCACCATCCGGCCCAACCAAACCAGCACACCACCATCCGGCCCAACCAAACCAGCACACCACCATCCGGCCCAACCAAACCAGCACACCACCATCCGGCCCAACCAAATCACACAGCTACAAAAACAACACTACATTGTCTATTGGAAAGATGCCACTAAAATACAAAAGAAGATGGAGCTGTATTTACAGCTGAAAAGAGATTACAAACCAGCAGAATACCTGAGCTGTGTGAAAGATCACAAATTAAGAAAGACACTAACGAAGTACAGACTGAGTGATCACTGTCTGGCTATAGAGAGAGGACGGCACAGACAAAGATGGCAGCCACGAGAACAGAGACTGTGTTTACTGTGCTCGCAGAAAGAGCTGGAAACAGAGGAACATTTCCTACATCACCACATCAGAGCTGCATATTTACCCAAATTCAAGCTAATTCAACCACATTTTATGGCATTGCCAAATTAAGACAAATTAAGTCACATTTTAGGGGAAAATTCCAAAACGATCGCAACAGCAGCAAGATATGTGTCAGCCTGTCACAAACTAAGACTGTCAGCCAGTGGACAAACCTGAAGCACCATCATTTCTTTCATGTTCTACAAAGTTTATGTATATATATATGTATATGTGTATATATTTTTTTTTTTTATGTCTTAATTTTTTATAAATATATATGTATATGTTTTTTTTTTTGTTTTTTTTTGTAATGTCTTGAATATTTTTCTTGGTTGTGAAAAAAAAGAAAATGCATGTACTTATTTACTTCATAGATCTATTCTTGTTTTATGTATTATATAATCATTTGTTTCTTATTCATGTAATGGACAATGCTTTGGCAATACTGTGCAAGTCATGCCAATAAAGCTCATTTGAATTTGAATTTGAATTTGAGAGACAGATTCAAAACAGACAGAGAGAGAGAGAGAGAGACATAGATGGAGAGAGAAAGAGGGAGAGAAAGAGAGGGAGAGAAAAAGAGAGAGACATAGATAGAGGGAGAGAGAAAGAGAGAGAGCGCATGTTGTCCTTGAACTCATTATGCTTGATGTGATGTCTGTGTAACACAGAGAGAGAGAGGGAGAGAGACAGAGAGAGACATAGATAGAGAGAGAGAGGGAGAGAGACAGAGAAAGAGAGAGAGACATAGATAGAGGGAGAGAGAAAGAGAGAGAGCGCATGTTGTCCTTGAACTCATTATGCTTGATGTGATGTCTGTGTAACACAGAGAGAGAGAGAGAGAGAGACAGAGAGAGACATAGAGAGGGAGAGAAAAAGAGAGAGACATAGATAGAGGGAGAGAGAAAAAGAGAGAGACATAGATAGAGGGAGAGAGAAAGAGAGAGCGCATGTTGTCCTTGAACTCATTATGCTTGATGCGATGTCTGTGTAACACAGAGAGAGGGAGAGAGACAGAGCGAGACATAGAGAGAGAGAGAGAGGGAGAGAGACAGAGAGAGAGAGATAGAGAGAGCGCATGTTGTCCTTGAACTCATTATGCTTGATGCGATGTCTGTGTAACACAGAGAGAGAGAGGGAGAGAGACAGAGCGAGACATAGAGAGAGAGAGAGAGAGAGGGAGAGAGACAGAGAGAGAGAAAGAGAGAGAGCGCATGTTGTCCTTGAACTCATTATGCTTGATGTGATGTCTGTGTAACACAGAGAGAGAGAGGGAGAGAGACAGAGAGAGACATAGAGAGGGAGAGAAAAAGAGAGAGACATAGATAGAGGGAGAGAGAAAGAGAGAGAGCGCATGTTGTCCTTGAACTCATTATGCTTGATGCGATGTCTGTGTAACACAGAGAGAGAGAGGGAGAGAGACAGAGAGAGACATAGATAGAGAGGGAGAGAAAAAGAGAGAGACATAGATAGAGGGAGAGAGAAAGAGAGAGAGCGCATGTTGTCCTTGAACTCATTATGCTTGATGCGATGTCTGTGTAACACAGAGAGAGGGAGAGAGACAGAGCGAGACATAGAGAGAGAGAGAGAGGGAGAGAGACAGAGAGAGAGAAAGAGAGAGAGCGCATGTTGTCCTTGAACTCATTATGCTTGATGTGATGTCTGTGTAACACTGAAGAGAAACTGTAGCTCGGTTCTTTAGTTTTTAAACAGGCCAAGGTAAATTTAAATAACCACTTTACTGATCTAATGTGTAAGAAAGGAATGTATCAAACAGCCTGTAAAATACAACGAGGCGTTTGTCACAGTCAGGCGGTGATTCAAGCGTGATTTGATGGGTGCCGGAGCGCAGCATAACTTCATTCAGAGTCTTTTGACTGGTGTGCAGTGATCTGAGATGATGAAGTGCCCTTGCCTCGCCGTTAGAGCCGCTCTCGTTCAGCGGAGAGGTGACGGTCGTTTCAGAAAACATCCTTTGGGTTTAGAGCGGTTCAACGTGAAGCTAACCAAATCTGAGCTCTTAAATTGCACATTATTGTATTACTGATAGTATTTAAGTTGTGAATTCTTGATTTTACGGTCTGTGCATTATCTGTCAGATGTAGGCAGTTTGTGTGCGTGTTAGAGAAAGTTAAACAATAGTTCTTTGTGTTTGGCTGACTCATTTACCGGGTCATGGTTTGACCTGTGGGATGTTTCTCTTTTTCATTTCTCATCCATTATGCAGGATCCCACGCTCAGCCTCAACATTAAACCTCCTCAATTCACTGCGAGTGTCTAATCTAACGGGTTACTACAAATACAAATGTCAAAAAGATTCTTTAGCTAGTTCCACAGTAACCCTTTCAAATAAAGTGGAACAGTAAAGATAATAACACAAATATTAGATTCAGAATGATGTCATGTTTATAATAACACAAATATTAGATTCAGAATGATGTCATGTTTATAATAATAAAGCGTCTTTGAATGCAGTTGGATGTAGAATGTTGGTAAATAGAACTTTAAATAGCATTTAAACCAAGTATGATATCTATAAAGCTGTATGAATTGAGAATAGCTAAGTCCACACAGCACAGATATACTGATAACGACACTTTTCCAGCTGATGAATGACAACAACAACGATCATGTCTTTAGCATGTGTTGCTCAGGGTTAACAAGCCTTGAGAAATCCAACAATTTAATCAAGATAATCGCTTGACGGAGATTTGAAAGCCATTCATTTTCAATAAAAGATGTCAATTTGAGGTCATGTAAAATTTTATTTATATTTATGTTTATGCTGTTGTTTTTCCACAGTGATGTCACTTCCTGCAAGATAATGTCATTAGGGAACGCAATTTTGATATAAAAAAAAATATATATATATATATATATTTCCATTCAGCATTCCAATAAAAAAATATTTCGTTTTTCATCATTTTGATTAGAAGAACAATTCTTAATAAATTGGCAGTTTTTCAGATTAAAAGTTAGCCTGCATGGGATCATCAAAACTAAAGTTTACCTCTATAAATGGTGATATTGTGATCAAAGAACCCTAATATGTTCTGTCTTTAAAAGTATGTCCTGGCCTGGATTTCTAAAATGTCTGTATTTAATAACGTTCTGAACAGTTCTCATACATTATATTAAGTGCTGTCAAACGATTAATCACATCCATAATACAAGTTTTTGCTCACATAATATGTCTGTGCAGTGTGTATATTTATTATGCATATATACACACACACATGAATGCATATATTTAAGAAAAATGTTATATTTATATATTAAATAGCCTATATTTATATATAATATAAATGTGAATATTTTTGAAATGTATACTGTATATGTGTGTGTATTTATATAGCATATACATAGTTAATATATACTACACACACATATATTGTGAGATCAAAAACTGTTATTGGATGTGATTAATCGTTCGACAGCACTTATAATATTATGTTTATGGTCTATTTGCGTTGCTTTGGCCGCTGTCTGTAGATCCCGCCCTCTCGCGCGCCACGATTGGTCGAGCATGTACAATACCTGCACGCTATTGGTCAAAATAATCTACTTTTCAGTCATTACTATAAACAAATGTGACAACAATGGGAAAACACGGACATTTATTAAGCAACTTAGAAAAAATAGGACTAATGTCCTGCACAAAATGAAAGGAAAAAATCTGTTTGATTATTAATTTATAGGCGTCAGTTGTCCTCCCCTAAAGTCATTAGCCGTGTTTCTATCGTTAACCAATTCCACTCTTTAGGCCATAAAATCAAACCACATCTTGAACTTCAGACTCGCTTAAACTCGCGAAAGAAACATCGCGTTGTTTGAGCCGCACAATCTAAATCTGTGAAATCGCACTACTTAGATGAACATTTCGCGGTGGATACCTACACCGGCGTTTCTGCCCCAAACAGACCGAAAGTGTTCCTGATTGCGCACACCTGTCTGTCAGGTAAGGGCGACGGAAGCGCGGTTTGGCCGGAGACTCGGAGGTCTTCTCCGGCCTGTGGTTATTATGGCGACGCCGCTTTTTAAACGTGCTGCGCTTTATGGTTCTCACGATTATCGGCCTGTCGATCACATCATGCTACAACTTTGAAAACGAGTCTGTTGACTCCGACGTGTCCCTTCACCACGGTAATATCCTGAGCCCTTTGCTGAAGGCTTTGTCTGAGCAGAACCCATGGGGAGACTTCACACCTCGAGCCAAACCTGACTCCAGGTATGTGCGCTACATGAAGAGACTGTATAAACTATCATCCAAACCGGACCGGAGTCACGAGGCCTCGCACCTGTACAACACTGCCCGTCTGATCACGCCTCGAGAGGAGTGTCTCGAGCAAAACCGAGGTATACCTGCTTCTGAGTACTGTTATCTGAACCTGAGAGCTTGATCAGACATGTTTACAATCAATCAATATGCGTGCATTTAGAACCATAACATCGATTTGTGCTATTCTGTCCTTACAATGTACAGTGTGCAAGTTATCTATATTCATGGCATACTTGAATAACTTACATTTACCAAAGTAGTTCACATACTGCATAAAATACAGTTCAAAATCAGCAGCGTGATATACACTATATTGGCAAAAGTATTGGCACCCCCTTCTAATGAAAGGTTTGACTAAAGTCATTTCCATGAGTACAAATCTTAATGTTTAAGCATATAATGATATTCTAGGGAATCTAATTGTATATCAACAGTTTGGACTCTTTTCTATTGTAACATGACAGTGTCTCTGTGTATAAGACAAGAATCAAAGAGAAATGATGATTCAGTCAGTGTGGAAGAACTTGACTGGTCTGCAGAAAGCAGCTGAACACCTCTGGTGTGACTTTAAATGAGCCACAAACTCATCACCAAACACCAGTGACTTGTTCTTATGGGTTCAGTCATTTTATACACTTCAAAACTGATGCAACAGAGGTGGAAATACAATTTTTAAGTACATGAATTATGTTTCCATTTTTGTTGGCACAGTTTGGAAGTGCCTTTTTCTCTTCTAAAGAAGGGGTGCCAATACTTTTGTCCATATAATGAATGTACAAGTCATTAGTGTTTGGTGATGAGTTTGTGGCTCATTTAAAATGCAAAAGAAAAGACAAATCTAATGTTTTTAATCTTTAATAAAGAGTTCAAAGCCATGAAAAGGACTTCAGAAAGATGGCAGCATCATTATATTATTTTACCCAGAGATTGGTAGGATTATTAGTCAAATCTGTTGACTTTAGCAATCTTTGTTGCATTATATGCCAATGGTGACCAATCAAAAATGGAAATAATGTGTAGAATCGTATCAATAGACTACAGAGAGCAGGTTTATATGCCTTGACCTCTTCAGTGTATGTTTAGCACTCAGACAGGTATGTTTGTTTCGATCGAGACACGACCGACGTCTACTGAAAATGAGTATTATTCAACAATCTGGACCTGGGGCCACATTGAAATATCTCCAATACCACACAGGGTCTTAAAAATGAAGATTACGAAAGAAAAGTGTATTAAGAACCGGAATTTAAAATGATATTGAGATGTTTCATATTTCCTGAGTTACACGCATGTAAACTCTGGAGAGTGAACTTGAAAAGTGTTTTTCCCCATTTTTGATTGGTCACCGTTGGCATATAATTCAACAAAGATTGCTAAAGTCAAGAGATTTTTACTAATCAATCTCTGTGTACAAATACAATTGTATTTTGGCTCCAAATCTCAGGTGAAAATTGTAATTTTGACTCTTCTCAGCAAAACAGAGGATTACTCCGTAAATATACATCCATGACGTTTAATATTTTGGCTCTCTTCTTCATTACTGTATTTATTCAATCAATAATCAGAAGAAGTAAATGTTTAACAAATAAAAAAATTTAAGCTGGGCATCTCGGGAGCTCGGGAAGTTTACCAAATAAGCCAGGTTTATTTCAGTTAGTCTGAATTGGGACGGTTGCACAAACTGTTCGGACTAGTCTTAAAAAGTTAGTCATCTGATAAATTTTTTCTAGATTGGTCATAACTTTCTTTTAATTTCAGTTATGAACCGGTAGATTGGTTTTGTTTGTATTGGAAAGGTAAGACTGGTTACCCATTGGCAACTGCTTATGGTGGCTAAGTTTGTGCAACGGTTCAAAATAAGTCTGACTAACTGAAATAAGCCTGGCTTATCTGGTGTTTTATGAAACAGGCCCCTGGTTGAGTTAACCCAAAAATGCCGGACTTTCATTCCAAACAAACTGCAGTCAAACAATCACAAGTCGCTCTCAAGCCATAAATAACCCCAGTATAACTGAAGTCAAGTTCCTCAATGAGTGTGTTCTCTTGGCAGAGTTCTTCATGCAGGATATTTCCTACAGTCTGACTCGAGTGCGGTCTCAGGAGCAGCTGCTGAAGTCGGTCCTGCTTTACTCTTTCGACCACAACCACATCGCCCCCTTCACATCGCTCTGCTACCTCGACGTGAAAGAACAGAAGCCCTCGAAGGATCAGATGTGTTCTCCGCACTTCGGCACGCAGCAGTCGGTCCCTCTTCTCAGCTTCCGCGTTCACACCGAGAGACGGGTCCGGCGCCGCTGGGTGGAGGTCGACGTGACATCCTTCCTCCATCCTCTCATTCAAGCCCATAAGAAAGACCTCCATCTGCTGATCAACCTGACTTGTGTTGAAGACGTGATCCCCAGACCCGGAGGCCAGGTTCATAAGAGCCCGGTGGAGTTAACCCACAGATCTCCATCTCTCCTCCTGTACCTTAACGACACCAGCGAGTTTGCGTACCAGAGAAGATCCTCACGAGGTCTGATGGTCGATCTGACGTCAAACCGCTGGGATGGAAAGTCCACATGGTGGGATTCAGCTTCACGAAAGAGACGAGACACACCAAAGAGCACCAATTCACCAGAAACCAACACGCCCAAACTCGTCCCCATGTACGACTCTCCCACAGATGACTGTGACTTGTACGATTTCAAAGTGAGCTTCGGCCAGCTCAAACTGGACCATTGGATCATAGCGCCTCACAAATACAACCCGAGGTACTGTAAGGGATCTTGTCCGAGGGCGGTGGGGTATATTTATGGGTCGCCGGTGCACACGATGGTTCAGAACATCATTTACGAGAAGCTAGACTCTTCTGTGCCCAGACCTTCATGTGTGCCTTCAGAATATAACCCGTTAAGTGTCTTGACCATTGAGAACGACGGCTCCATTGCGTATAAGGAGTACGAGGAGATGATTGCTACCAAATGCACCTGTCGATAAGATTAATTTAGTTATTGTATGATGCATTGCTTTCTAAAACACTGACCTGTTTTTTTTGTTTTCGCACTGCCAGATGATTAATGACCAGATGTATTGGATAATTTACGCCGATGTTGTGCTCAGAATATTCAAATCAATTATGCAATTGGTGTTTTCTTTTCCTGTATAATAGTCATATATGGGTGTATTTAATTGGCTAAAATGATATCTTGTGTTATTTTAAGTTTGGTTCTTTCGGTTGGTGGTCTTGTCTCGCACTTTCTATTCCTTAAACATGAATGACAGAATTTTAAATCTTCTAGTTCTGGACAGAATATATATAAACAAAGTGTATTTCTATTGTCTTAACAGAACACTTTTACATTTTAAAACCTGGGAATTGCAGACGGTTGTCTCATGGGCAACCTCTCTCTTCTTGATGTCCAGAAGATAAGTTGTCTTAATTGTGGGCAACTTGATATTGTGTGTATTAAGAACGTAACGGATGAGTGTGTGTCACATGACTGTTCATATAAGTTATGTCTGTGTAAATTAGTCAGGCTGGCTTTGGTTTCACAAAAGACGGAGAAAAATCCCACATGAAAATGTAAAATAAAAAGACAAATTCAGCAAACAAAGGTTATTATTTGTTTTAAATCAAACATTGTTGGCTTGTCTTTGTAATTTCGTAGTTAGCGTCTATGGTTTTAAGTCTTAATTGTAGTTCTGGGCTAAAATAATTTCTTTATAGTAAACTTTAACAGGACTAAAAATTAACAAAAATATATTTTTTACTGCTTTCAAAGGGTATGATGAATGAAGAATTGATTTAGTTGATTAAATATCGATGCAGCACTGGACATAAATGGTAACGTTTTTGATAAAATGTCATTTTAAAGTCAGCTTTTGGGATAAACGTGTGGTGTAGAGAAGAAAGCAAATACTATTGATGTAGAATTAAATCATAGTTTGAGTAACATCGAAATAATAGCAATTTTCTATTCATATAATTCTGTTTGAATAATCTCTTTAGGCCATTAATCGACCCATTTCATAATTAACACAGTTTCACTTCACTTGGAAAATGTCTAGTGCTGTCGAACGATTAATCGCATACACAATAAAAGTTTTGTTTACATAATATATGCAGTGTGTACTGTGTATATAAATACACACACATACAGTATATATTTTGACAATATTTACATGTATATATTTATTTTATATTATATACAAATATATTTAATATATACGCATAACATATTTTTCTTAAATATATACATGCATGTTTTTATATATATATATATATATACATGATAAATATACACAGTACACACATATTATGTAAACAAAAACTTTTATTTTGAATCCGATTAATCGTTTAACAGCCCTACTTTAAATATTCTGGACTCTCATGTGAGCTTCTCAAAAAATACATATGTTTTTGAGAGATGAAGAAAATATAGCGTGTATCATGTGCTTAATTTAAACGCATTACAGTACGTTTAGTTGTTATTTCTATTTAATCTTTCTCGTTTATCGTGACGCTCTGGCTGCAGACTTTTATTTTGAAGTACAGCGCTTCCGGAAGTTGTTGAGTTAAGAGTCCCCCTGTATTGGTTTAGACAAGGAAGTAAGTTTTGCTTAGTAACTTAGCTGTATATTGTAAACAACAGAATACGCAGCAGTCTCAAAAGTGCATTTAAATGTAGCGTTTCTTAGAAATTAAAAACGGAATATTTCTAACAACTTAGTTCGCGGTTTTCTTGGCCGTTTGTAAGGCTAATTTAACTTTTATAGTCGGTAACGTTATCTGTCAGATGTTTCTCAGCTGATTAACTCCGTCCCAAATCAAACTTTCCGCCTAGACGTAAACTGTTCAAACTCACATCTAGGTAGGCATTGAGAAGAAGTCTGAACGGGTTTAGTCATGGACCCAGAGGTGTCTCTCATGCTGCACTGTGACCCATTACAGGCTCTTGGAGAACATCACTTTCACGTCGAGATTTCAGACAGGTACAGTATAAACATCCATCACAAATATGGTTTATCAAATATTTGCACTTTTAAATATTAAACTGTCACAAAATAGGATTGTAATGAATAAATGGTGACCAGCTAGTGCTGTCAAACGATTAATCGCCTCCAAAATAAAAGTTTGGTTTACATTATATTTGTGCAGGGGCGTAGCCATCATTTCAATGTGTGTGTGTGTGTGTGTGTGGTGGTGGTGGTGGGGGGGGATGTCTAGTGTTATACCTGTTTATTTTTCAGTTTGTCTAATTGAAAGATTTAATTTTAATCATACCTTTTTGCTTAATATGCTTTATGATTATATATGATTATATATGATTATAAAATAGAAGGAAAGAAAGAAATCTAACAGCTTGTCACTGGCTGGCTTTACCCTTAAAAGGACATCTTTGTACTTTATTTACCCCAAAAAGTGTCATAGTTGTTCATTACGGTACATATTGGTACTCTAAGGTACTAATGTGCACCTTTTTGAGTATAAGTCACAAAGATGTGCTTATAAGGGTGCTATTGTTTACATATTTCACATTGTATTGTGTGTATGTTGTGTGTACAGTACATGACACACAGTAATGGATACTTGCATATACTACTTTATTCTGTTCTGTTAAATTATACAGTCCATGTTTCAGGAATTAAATAAAAAAAGTCATTTAAAATAAACTATGTATTGAGCTCAACTGACAAACATGTCAAGGTATGTAGACCCTAAATCAATTAAACAACGAGATGAATTAAACATTTAGTGATGTTTCCTTCAAGCTTTCTGGCTGGTTAGTTTAAAAGTAGTAGCTTTTTGACACAGTATCAAAGCTAACATATATCTCAATATTTAAAGCCACTTAAAACTGAAGTATAAAAGTACAAATTAGTCTGATTAGTATGTGTTAAAAGGAATATCTTATCATAGACAATGCTGTAAATAATCTGTCCTTATCTCTGAAGCCTCATTGTCTCTCAAATCTGAATTCACTTCTGCCTCGGTCTAAATAAAGTAGTGTTTGAAACATATACATACAAAAATAACACATTAAGTACACTGCTGGACAATAACCAATCATTTGTGTCCTAAATAATTTTGAGCAATTTTAGTATGGGGAACACATTCACTATTATCTATGACGTTTGCCTCAAACTCTTCATATACTGCTTATTAATAGCTTGTAAGGTAGTCGTTGTAGTTGTTGAGTTTAGGTATTGGGTAGGATTATGGGATGCAGAATATTGTCATGAATAATACCATACTAAGTTGTTTATCGTACTAATGTAAAAAAAACAAAAAAAATCTATATTTTACTAATAATGTGTTTTTTATGATTGGTCCATATATAATCCTACAAACACTTGTGTATTAATAGATGTTATACAATGTAAAGTGTTAAAAGCCACTCTATCTTCTCACATGTGAAGTTTATCAACCTGATTCTGTCCTGACAAACCTAGGCTGTCTGTTTCTTGTTCATTCTTGACAACATAAAATTAGTGCAATAATGAAAGAGCACCCCTAAATTAAGATCGTTATATCGGATCGTCAATGCATGCATACTTGACTGAAATACATTATGTAGGATTGGCTTAAACATGTCACAACGCTGTAAAATCTCAGTTCAACATGATCTTTATTCTTATTTGAAGGGTTATGATAACATACATACGTGTTAAAATAAAAGACGTTACAAAAAAGTTACAAAAAAAATACACTGAAAATAAGTGCATGTTTGTCCAGGCAGCTTTTTTTCTCTCCTTATATTATAATTAACATAAAAACTAGCTAATTATTCAACAAGAGCAATAGCAGAGTCACTCAACATTGTGCAACACTATTCGGATACCACATGCCAACTTACGCTGCTTGACTTTTTCGTAAAAAAGGAGTGAAGAGTTTTTGCCGCTTTGAACTCATCGAGACCTCTATAATGTTGATACAGCGCGGGACCGCGGGTGCGAGCATAGGGCGTGTCCTAACGTGACAAACTGAGTGACTGATTGCTATGGAAATGTAAACGTCATGTATAGACTATTTTGTCTTTTTGAAATGTAAACTTATGGATTTATATACATTGCTCCATTAAAACCTTAACATGTCGAGAACACAACTGTCCGATGAAAAAGTGCGGGGAACACGTTGTGTGTATTTATTATTTATATGTAACTACACACGCATGCATATATTTTATGTAAATATATTTATATACAATTTAGATATATACAATTATTTTATATATAATAATAGCATTTTTCTTAAATATATACATACATGAGTGGGTATTTATATATGCATACTAAATATACAAAGTACACATATATTATGTAAACAAAAACTTTTATTTTGGATGCGATTAATTGCGATTAATAGTTTGACAGCCTTCGATTAATCACGATTAATCGCATCCAAAATAAAAGCTTTTGTTTACATAATATATGTGTGTGTTCTGTGTATATTTATTATGTATATATATAAATGCAAACACACATACAGTATATATTTAGGAAATATTCACATTATATCATAAATATATTTTATATATAAACATAATTTTCTTAAACATATACTGCATGTGTTTGTTTTTATATATATATATATACATAATAAATATACACAGTACACACACAAGTTTTATTTTGGATGCGATTAATCGTTTGACAGTATTAATATATACATATACATTTTTGATGCTACAAAAAATGTCACAATCTTTGACTTGCTGTACACTAGGTTCAACCGGCAGAGTTTTCCTGAAATCGAGCAGCACATTGAAGCTGTATGGAGCGACCGAGTGACCAAAGAACCGTGGCTCTTCAATGGAGCTAAATTCAGATTGCATTCAGCGGTGCTCTCCGTCATGGAAAAAGGACCAGTGTCCGTCCAAAACCTTACACTTACACAAGGAGACCAATCAGAAAGTGCTGATAAATGCTCCGACAGATTGGCCAAAGATGAGCAGTCGTGTGTGCTCACATTACAGCTAGGCCTGACCTGTTATAAAGACTATCTCGGGACTAACTGGTCACGAGAGGCGGCGAGGCTGCAGAGTCACGGACAGAACGAATGTGCAGATCCGCAGGCCTTCCTCGCACAGCCGCTGGGGGTCGGCGCTGTCGTGGCCACGGCGGACGGAGACGTCGTCCTGCTGAGGAGAAGTCAGAAAGTGGCGGAGGCTGCAGGCCTGATAGACATACCTGGAGGTCATCCTGAGCCAAAGGTCAGAGACACTGAGCGCAGCTCATTACTGTCATCATCAGTCCTTTCATAATGTGCTCACCAAGGACACATTTATTAGTAAACATGGTGTTATGAAATACTGTCACGATATGATAGTGATACACTTTTCATAGCTGATTCAGATTTTTTTTCTTTAAGCAAATTAATTTGTTGTTTACTTTCTCTATAACAGGCAAACTGGCTTTAACCCAAAATATCTCTATACAGCCCTTTGAAATTAGAAGCAACCACTGCATTTTAATCTCCATTCAAACAAAGATGCTACACATGTATCATGGGGGGGGGGGGAAATAAGATTTGCGAACCCGCTCCGAAGCCCTAAACTGAATCAGATGATTTCACGAAGTTCCGATCCAAATCAAGAGATGTCCAAACCCACTCCAAGTCCCGGTTTAAATAATGATTAACAGTGTTCCTGTGGCTCAGTGGTAGAGCATTGTGTTAGCAAGGTTGTGGGTTCAATTCCCAGGGAACACACATACTGACAGTAAATGTATCGTCTGAATGCACTTTGGATAAATGCGTCTGCGAAATGTAAATGTAATGTATAGATCAGTGGTCTCCAACCCTGCTTCAACACACCTGCCTGTAATTATCAAGTAGCCCTGGACACCTTAATCAGCTGGTGCAGGTGGGTTTGAGCTGACATCTGTAGATCTCCAGGAGCAGGGTTGGAGACTCCTGGTTATAGATTCACGAAACATCATTTCAGATCAGGACTCGTAGCGCGGAACCCGCTCCAAAGTTGATCTAAATCAAATGACTTGCGAAATGCGATCCAAATAAAGAGCTTCGAAACAGTGAATCATTCTGTGACACAGTGGTTTAACTGATTCAGAGTTTCCAAAAGCTCAATTTCACACATCACTACATGTTTTTCAGTGAATGGTTCTGCAATTCACGAACTTACTAACACTGTGAATAGTTATTGTGGACCATTTTAGAATCCACCCAATTAAATTGATGCATTAAATCTTCATCTAATTCAAATAAATGCTTTTTTTTTTTTTTTTACATTCTATTCATCAAACAATCATCAAAGTATTTTTTTTTCACAAAAATATTGGGCGGCACAAATATT
Source organism: Oxygymnocypris stewartii (assembly GCA_003573665.1). NCBI lineage: Eukaryota > Metazoa > Chordata > Actinopteri > Cypriniformes > Cyprinidae > Oxygymnocypris > Oxygymnocypris stewartii. The sequence goes on along the minus strand of QVTF01020461.1, from coordinate 46,977 downwards.
TTCAACATTGATAATCAGAAATGCATCAAATCAACATATTCGAATGATTTCTGAAAGATCATGTGACACTGAAGAATGGAGTAATGATGCTTAAAATTCAGCTTTGATCTCAGAAAGAAACTATATTTTACAATATATTTATCTAGAATTTTTTTTGTAAATTGTAATAATATTTCAACATTTTTGATCAAACAAATGCAGCCTTTGTGAGGAGAGGAGACGTATCTCAAACACATCTGTATTGCACATGAAATGCAGTAGTACCTGTGTGTGTCTGTAGATGTTGTGTCCAGGCGTCAGTGAGGAGAAGAGACGTATCTCAAACACATCTGTATTGCACATGAAATGCAGTAGTACCTGTGTGTGTGTAGATGTTGTGTCCAGGCGTCAGTGAGGAGAAGAGACGTATCTCAAACACATCTGTATTGCACATGAAATGCAGTAGTACCTGTGTGTGTGTCAGATGTTGTGTCCAGGCGTCAGTGAGGAGAAGAGACTCTCTCAAACACATCTGTATTGCACATGAAATGCAGTAGTACCTGTGTGTCTGTAGATGTTGTGTCCAGGCGTCAGTGAGGAGAAGAGACGTATCTCAAACACATCTGTATGCACATGAAATTCAGTAGTTCCTGTGGTGTGTCTGTAGATGTTGTGTCCAGGCGTCAGTGGAGGAGAAGAGACTTATCTCAAACACATCTGTATTGCACATGAAATGCAGTAGTACCTGTGTTGTGCTAGAATGTTGTGTCCAGGCGTCAGTGAGGAGAAGAGACGTATCTCAAACACATCTGTATTGCACATGAAATGCAGTAGTACCTGTGTGTGCTGTAGATGTTGTGTTCCAGGCGTCAGTGAGGAGAAGAGACGTATCTCAAACACATCTGTATTGCACATGAAATGCAGTAGTACCTGTGTGTCTGTAGATGTTGTGTCCAGGCGTCAGTGAGGAGAAGAGACGTATCTCAAACACATCTGTATTGCACATGAAATGCAGTAGTACCTGTGTGTGTCTGTAGATGTTGTGTCCAGGCGTCAGTGAGGAGAAGAGACGTATCTCAAACACATCTGTATTGCACATGAAATGCAGTAGTACCTGTGTGTGTCTGTAGATGTTGTGTCCAGGCGTCAGTGAGGAGAAGAGACGTATCTCAAACACATCTGTATTGCACATGAAATGCAGTAGTACCTGTGTGTGTGTGCAGATGTTGTGTCCAGGCGTCAGTGAGGAGAAGAGACGTATCTCAAACACATCTGTATTGCACATGAAATGCAGTAGTAGCCTGTGTGTGTCTGTAGATGTTGTGTCCAGGCGTCAGTGAGGAGAAGAGACGTATCTCAAACACATCTGTATTGCACATGAAATGCAGTAGTACCTGTGTGTCTGTAGATGTTGTGTCCAGGCGTCAGTGAGGAGAAGAGACGTATCTCAAACACATCTGTATTGCACATGAAATGCAGTAGTACCTGGTGTGTCTGTAGATGTTGTGTCCAGGCGTCAGTGAGGAGAAGAGACGTATCTCAAACACATCTGTATTGCACATGAAATGCAGTAGTACCTGTGTGTGTCTGTAGATGTTGTGTCCAGGCGTCAGTGAGGAGAAGAGACGTATCTCAAACACATCTGTATTGCACATGAAATGCAGTAGTACCTGTGTGTGCTGTAGATGTTGTGTCCAGGCGTCAGTGAGGAGAAGAGACGTATCTCAAACACATCTGTATTGCACATGAAATGCAGTAGTACCTGTGTGTGCTGTAGATGTTGTGTCCAGGCGTCAGTGAGGAGAAGAGACGTATCTCAAACACATCTGTATTGCACATGAAATGCAGTAGTACCTGTGTGTCTGTAGATGTTGTGTCCAGGCGTCAGTGAGGAGAAGAGACGTATCTCAAACACATCTGTATTGCACATGAAATGCAGTAGTACCTGTGTGTGTGTAGATGTTGTGTCCAGGCGTCAGTGAGGAGAAGAGACGTATCTCAAACACATCTGTATTGCACATGAAATGCAGTAGTGACCTGTGTGTGTCTGTAGATGTTGTGTCCAGGCGTCAGTGAGGAGAAGAGACGTATCTCAAACACATCTGTATTGCACATGAAATGCAGTAGTACCTGTGTGTCTGTAGATGTTGTGTCCAGGCGTCAGTGAGGAGAAGAGACGTATCTCAAACACATCTGTATTGCACATGAAATGCAGTAGTGCCTGTGTGTGTGTAGATGTTGTGTCCAGGCGTCAGTGAGGAGAAGAGACGTATCTCAAACACATCTGTATTGCACATGAAATGCAGTAGTACCTGTGTGTGTGTAGATGTTGTGTCCAGGCGTCAGTGAGGAGAAGAGACGTATCTCAAACACATCTGTATTGCACATGAAATGCAGTAGTACCTGTGTGTGTCTGTAGATGTTGTGTCCAGGCGTCAGTGAGGAGAAGAGACGTATCTCAAACACATCTGTATTGCACATGAAATGCAGTAGTACCTGTGTGTGTGTAGATGTTGTGTCCAGGCGTCAGTGAGGAGAAGAGACGTATCTCAAACACATCTGTATTGCACATGAAATGCAGTAGTACCTGTGTGTGTCTGTAGATGTTGTGTCCAGGCGTCAGTGAGGAGAAGAGACGTATCTCAAACACATCTGTATTGCACATGAAATGCAGTAGTACCTGTGTGTGTGTGCAGATGTTGTGTCCAGGCGTCAGTGAGGAGAAGAGACGTATCTCAAACACATCTGTATTGCACATGAAATGCAGTAGTACCTGTGTGTGTCTGTAGATGTTGTGTCCAGGCGTCAGTGAGGAGAAGAGACGTATCTCAAACACATCTGTATTGCACATGAAATGCAGTAGTACCTGTGTGTGTCTGTAGATGTTGTGTCCAGGCGTCAGTGAGGAGAAGAGACGTATCTCAAACACATCTGTATTGCACATGAAATGCAGTAGTACCTGTGTGTGTGTAGATGTTGTGTCCAGGCGTCAGTGAGGAGAAGAGACGTATCTCAAAACACATCTGTATTGCACATGAAATGCAGTAGTACCTGTGTGTGTGTAGATGTTGTGTCCAGGCGTCAGTGAGGAGAAGAGACGTATCTCAAACACATCTGTATTGCACATGAAATGCAGTAGTACCTGTGTGTGTCTGTAGATGTTGTGTCCAGGCGTCAGTGAGGAGAAGAGACGTATCTCAAACACATCTGTATTGCACATGAAATGCAGTAGTACCTGTGTGTGTGTAGATGTTGTGTCCAGGCGTCAGTGAGGAGAAGAGACGTATCTCAAACACATCTGTATTGCACATGAAATGCAGTAGTACCTGTGTGTGTCTGTAGATGTTGTGTCCAGGCGTCAGTGAGGAGAAGAGACGTATCTCAAACACATCTGTATTGCACATGAAATGCAGTAGTACCTGTGTGTGTCTGTAGATGTTGTGTCCAGGCGTCAGTGAGGAGAAGAGACGTATCTCAAACACATCTGTATTGCACATGAAATGCAGTAGTACCTGTGTGTGCTGTAGATGTTGTGTCCAGGCGTCAGTGAGGAGAAGAGACGTATCTCAAACACATCTGTATTGCACATGAAATGCAGTAGTACCTGTGTGTGTCTGTAGATGTTGTGTCCAGGCGTCAGTGAGGAGAAGAGACGTATCTCAAACACATCTGTATTGCACATGAAATGCAGTAGTACCTGTGTGTGTCTGTAGATGTTGTGTCCAGGCGTCAGTGAGGAGAAGAGACGTATCTCAAACACATCTGTATTGCACATGAAATGCAGTAGTACCTGTGTGTGCTGTAGATGTTGTGTCCAGGCGTCAGTGAGGAGAAGAGACGTATCTCAAACACATCTGTATTGCACATGAAATGCAGTAGTACCTGTGTGTGTCTGTAGATGTTGTGTCCAGGCGTCAGTGAGGAGAAGAGACGTATCTCAAACACATCTGTATTGCACATGAAATGCAGTAGTACCTGTGTGTGTCTGTAGATGTTGTGTCCAGGCGTCAGTGAGGAGAAGAGACGTATCTCAAACACATCTGTATTGCACATGAAATGCAGTAGTACCTGTGTGTCTGTAGATGTTGTGTCCAGGCGTCAGTGAGGAGAAGAGACGTATCTCAAACACATCTGTATTGCACATGAAATGCAGTAGTACCTGTGTGTCTGTAGATGTTGTGTCCAGGCGTCAGTGAGGAGAAGAGACGTATCTCAAACACATCTGTATTGCACATGAAATGCAGTAGTACCTGTGTGTGTCTGTAGATGTTGTGTCCAGGCGTCAGTGAGGAGAAGAGACGTATCTCAAACACATCTGTATTGCACATGAAATGCAGTAGTACCTGTGTGTGTCTGTAGATGTTGTGTCCAGGCGTCAGTGAGGAGAAGAGACGTATCTCAAACACATCTGTATTGCACATGAAATGCAGTAGTACCTGTGTGTGTCTGTAGATGTTGTGTCCAGGCGTCAGTGAGGAGAAGAGACGTATCTCAAACACATCTGTATTGCACATGAAATGCAGTAGTACCTGTGTGTGCTGTAGATGTTGTGTCCAGGCGTCAGTGAGGAGAAGAGACGTATCTCAAACACATCTGTATTGCACATGAAATGCAGTAGTACCTGTGTGTGTCTGTAGATGTTGTGTCCAGGCGTCAGTGAGGAGAAGAGACGTATCTCAAACACATCTGTATTGCACATGAAATGCAGTAGTACCTGTGTGTGCTGTAGATGTTGTGTCCAGGCGTCAGTGAGGAGAAGAGACGTATCTCAAACACATCTGTATTGCACATGAAATGCAGTAGTACCTGTGTGTGTGTAGATGTTGTGTCCAGGCGTCAGTGAGGAGAAGAGACGTATCTCAAACACATCTGTATTGCACATGAAATGCAGTAGTACCTGTGTGTCTGTAGATGTTGTGTCCAGGCGTCAGTGAGGAGAAGAGACGTATCTCAAACACATCTGTATTGCACATGAAATGCAGTAGTACCTGTGTGTGTCTGTAGATGTTGTGTCCAGGCGTCAGTGAGGAGAAGAGACGTATCTCAAACACATCTGTATTGCACATGAAATGCAGTAGTACCTGTGTGTGTCTGTAGATGTTGTGTCCAGGCGTCAGTGAGGAGAAGAGACGTATCTCAAACACATCTGTATTGCACATGAAATGCAGTAGTACCTGTGTGTCTGTAGATGTTGTGTCCAGGCGTCAGTGAGGAGAAGAGACGTATCTCAAACACATCTGTATTGCACATGAAATGCAGTAGTACCTGTGTGTGTGTGTAGATGTTGTGTCCAGGCGTCAGTGAGGAGAAGAGACGTATCTCAAACACATCTGTATTGCACATGAAATGCAGTAGTACCTGTGTGTGTCTGTAGATGTTGTGTCCAGGCGTCAGTGAGGAGAAGAGACGTATCTCAAACACATCTGTATTGCACATGAAATGCAGTAGTACCTGTGTGTGTGTGCAGATGTTGTGTCCAGGCGTCAGTGAGGAGAAGAGACGTATCTCAAACACATCTGTATTGCACATGAAATGCAGTAGTACCTGTGTGTCTGTAGATGTTGTGTCCAGGCGTCAGTGAGGAGAAGAGACGTATCTCAAACACATCTGTATTGCACATGAAATGCAGTAGTACCTGTGTGTCTGTAGATGTTGTGTCCAGGCGTCAGTGAGGAGAAGAGACGTATCTCAAACACATCTGTATTGCACATGAAATGCAGTAGTACCTGTGTGTGTGTAGATGTTGTGTCCAGGCGTCAGTGAGGAGAAGAGACGTATCTCAAACACATCTGTATTGCACATGAAATGCAGTAGTACCTGTGTGTCTGTAGATGTTGTGTCCAGGCGTCAGTGAGGAGAAGAGACGTATCTCAAACACATCTGTATTGCACATGAAATGCAGTAGTACCTGTGTGTGTAGATGTTGTGTCCAGGCGTCAGTGAGAAGAAGAGACGTATCTCAAACACATCTGTATTGCACATGAAATGCAGTAGTAGTGCCTGTGTGTTGTAGATGTTGTGTCCAGGCGTCAGTGAGGAGAAGAGACGTATCTCAAACACATCTGTATTGCACATGAAATGCAGTAGTACCTGTGTGTGTGTCTGTAGATGTTGTGTCCAGGCGTCAGTGAGGAGAAGAGACGTATCTCAAACACATCTGTATTGCACATGAAATGCAGTAGTACCTGTGTGTGTAGATGTTGTGTCCAGGCGTCAGTGAGGAGAAGAGACGTATCTCAAACACATCTGTATTGCACATGAAATGCAGTAGTGCCTGTGTGTCTGTAGATGTTGTGTCCAGGCGTCAGTGAGGAGAAGAGACGTATCTCAAACACATCTGTATTGCACATGAAATGCAGTAGTACCTGTGTGTGCTGTAGATGTTGTGTCCAGGCGTCAGTGAGGAGAAGAGACGTATCTCAAACACATCTGTATTGCACATGAAATGCAGTAGTACCTGTGTGTGTGTAGATGTTGTGTCCAGGCGTCAGTGAGGAGAAGAGACGTATCTCAAACACATCTGTATTGCACATGAAATGCAGTAGTACCTGTGTGTCTGTAGATGTTGTGTCCAGGCGTCAGTGAGGAGAAGAGACGTATCTCAAACACATCTGTATTGCACATGAAATGCAGTAGTACCTGTGTGTCTGTAGATGTTGTGTCCAGGCGTCAGTGAGGAGAAGAGACGTATCTCAAACACATCTGTATTGCACATGAAATGCAGTAGTACCTGTGTGTGTGTAGATGTTGTGTCCAGGCGTCAGTGAGGAGAAGAGACGTATCTCAAACACATCTGTATTGCACATGAAATGCAGTAGTACCTGTGTGTGTCTGTAGATGTTGTGTCCAGGCGTCAGTGAGGAGAAGAGACGTATCTCAAACACATCTGTATTGCACATGAAATGCAGTAGTACCTGTGTGTCTGTAGATGTTGTGTCCAGGCGTCAGTGAGGAGAAGAGACGTATCTCAAACACATCTGTATTGCACATGAAATGCAGTAGTACCTGTGTGTCTGTAGATGTTGTGTCCAGGCGTCAGTGAGGAGAAGAGACGTATCTCAAACACATCTGTATTGCACATGAAATGCAGTAGTACCTGTGTGTCTGTAGATGTTGTGTCCAGGCGTCAGTGAGGAGAAGAGACGTATCTCAAACACATCTGTATTGCACATGAAATGCAGTAGTACCTGTGTGTGTGTAGATGTTGTGTCCAGGCGTCAGTGAGGAGAAGAGACGTATCTCAAACACATCTGTATTGCACATGAAATGCAGTAGTACCTGTGTGTGTGTAGATGTTGTGTCCAGGCGTCAGTGAGGAGAAGAGACGTATCTCAAACACATCTGTATTGCACATGAAATGCAGTAGTACCTGTGTGTGTGTAGATGTTGTGTCCAGGCGTCAGTGAGGAGAAGAGACGTATCTCAAACACATCTGTATTGCACATGAAATGCAGTAGTACCTGTGTGTCTGTAGATGTTGTGTCCAGGCGTCAGTGAGGAGAAGAGACGTATCTCAAACACATCTGTATTGCACATGAAATGCAGTAGTACCTGTGTGTCTGTAGATGTTGTGTCCAGGCGTCAGTGAGGAGAAGAGACGTATCTCAAACACATCTGTATTGCACATGAAATGCAGTAGTACCTGTGTGTGCTGTAGATGTTGTGTCCAGGCGTCAGTGAGGAGAAGAGACGTATCTCAAACACATCTGTATTGCACATGAAATGCAGTAGTACCTGTGTGTCTGTAGATGTTGTGTCCAGGCGTCAGTGAGGAGAAGAGACGTATCTCAAACACATCTGTATTGCACATGAAATGCAGTAGTACCTGTGTGTCTGTAGATGTTGTGTCCAGGCGTCAGTGAGGAGAAGAGACGTATCTCAAACACATCTGTATTGCACATGAAATGCAGTAGTACCTGTGTGTGTGTAGATGTTGTGTCCAGGCGTCAGTGAGGAGAAGAGACGTATCTCAAACACATCTGTATTGCACATGAAATGCAGTAGTACCTGTGTGTGTGTAGATGTTGTGTCCAGGCGTCAGTGAGGAGAAGAGACGTATCTCAAACACATCTGTATTGCACATGAAATGCAGTAGTACCTGTGTGTGTCTGTAGATGTTGTGTCCAGGCGTCAGTGAGGAGAAGAGACGTATCTCAAACACATCTGTATTGCACATGAAATGCAGTAGTGCCTGTGTGTCTGTAGATGTTGTGTCCAGGCGTCAGTGAGGAGAAGAGACGTATCTCAAACACATCTGTATTGCACATGAAATGCAGTAGTACCTGTGTGTGTCTGTAGATGTTGTGTCCAGGCGTCAGTGAGGAGAAGAGACGTATCTCAAACACATCTGTATTGCACATGAAATGCAGTAGTACCTGTGTGTGTCTGTAGATGTTGTGTCCAGGCGTCAGTGAGGAGAAGAGACGTATCTCAAACACATCTGTATTGCACATGAAATGCAGTAGTACCTGTGTGTGTCTGTAGATGTTGTGTCCAGGCGTCAGTGAGGAGAAGAGACGTATCTCAAACACATCTGTATTGCACATGAAATGCAGTAGTACCTGTGTGTGTGTAGATGTTGTGTCCAGGCGTCAGTGAGGAGAAGAGACGTATCTCAAACACATCTGTATTGCACATGAAATGCAGTAGTACCTGTGTGTGTCTGTAGATGTTGTGTCCAGGCGTCAGTGAGGAGAAGAGACGTATCTCAAACACATCTGTATTGCACATGAAATGCAGTAGTACCTGTGTGTGTGTAGATGTTGTGTCCAGGCGTCAGTGAGGAGAAGAGACGTATCTCAAACACATCTGTATTGCACATGAAATGCAGTAGTACCTGTGTGTGTCTGTAGATGTTGTGTCCAGGCGTCAGTGAGGAGAAGAGACGTATCTCAAACACATCTGTATTGCACATGAAATGCAGTAGTACCTGTGTGTGCTGTAGATGTTGTGTCCAGGCGTCAGTGAGGAGAAGAGACGTATCTCAAACACATCTGTATTGCACATGAAATGCAGTAGTACCTGTGTGTGCTGTAGATGTTGTGTCCAGGCGTCAGTGAGGAGAAGAGACGTATCTCAAACACATCTGTATTGCACATGAAATGCAGTAGTACCTGTGTGTCTGTAGATGTTGTGTCCAGGCGTCAGTGAGGAGAAGAGACGTATCTCAAACACATCTGTATTGCACATGAAATGCAGTAGTACCTGTGTGTGTGTAGATGTTGTGTCCAGGCGTCAGTGAGGAGAAGAGACGTATCTCAAACACATCTGTATTGCACATGAAATGCAGTAGTACCTGTGTGTGTCTGTAGATGTTGTGTCCAGGCGTCAGTGAGGAGAAGAGACGTATCTCAAACACATCTGTATTGCACATGAAATGCAGTAGTACCTGTGTGTCTGTAGATGTTGTGTCCAGGCGTCAGTGAGGAGAAGAGACGTATCTCAAACACATCTGTATTGCACATGAAATGCAGTAGTACCTGTGTGTCTGTAGATGTTGTGTCCAGGCGTCAGTGAGGAGAAGAGACGTATCTCAAACACATCTGTATTGCACATGAAATGCAGTAGTACCTGTGTGTGTCTGTAGATGTTGTGTCCAGGCGTCAGTGAGGAGAAGAGACGTATCTCAAACACATCTGTATTGCACATGAAATGCAGTAGTACCTGTGTGTGTGTAGATGTTGTGTCCAGGCGTCAGTGAGGAGAAGAGACGTATCTCAAACACATCTGTATTGCACATGAAATGCAGTAGTACCTGTGTGTGCTGTAGATGTTGTGTCCAGGCGTCAGTGAGGAGAAGAGACGTATCTCAAACACATCTGTATTGCACATGAAATGCAGTAGTACCTGTGTGTCTGTAGATGTTGTGTCCAGGCGTCAGTGAGGAGAAGAGACGTATCTCAAACACATCTGTATTGCACATGAAATGCAGTAGTACCTGTGTGTGTGTAGATGTTGTGTCCAGGCGTCAGTGAGGAGAAGAGACGTATCTCAAACACATCTGTATTGCACATGAAATGCAGTAGTACCTGTGTGTCTGTAGATGTTGTGTCCAGGCGTCAGTGAGGAGAAGAGACGTATCTCAAACACATCTGTATTGCACATGAAATGCAGTAGTACCTGTGTGTGTGTAGATGTTGTGTCCAGGCGTCAGTGAGGAGAAGAGACGTATCTCAAACACATCTGTATTGCACATGAAATGCAGTAGTACCTGTGTGTGTCTGTAGATGTTGTGTCCAGGCGTCAGTGAGGAGAAGAGACGTATCTCAAACACATCTGTATTGCACATGAAATGCAGTAGTACCTGTGTGTGTCTGTAGATGTTGTGTCCAGGCGTCAGTGAGGAGAAGAGACGTATCTCAAACACATCTGTATTGCACATGAAATGCAGTAGTACCTGTGTGTGTCTGTAGATGTTGTGTCCAGGCGTCAGTGAGGAGAAGAGACGTATCTCAAACACATCTGTATTGCACATGAAATGCAGTAGTACCTGTGTGTGTGTAGATGTTGTGTCCAGGCGTCAGTGAGGAGAAGAGACGTATCTCAAACACATCTGTATTGCACATGAAATGCAGTAGTACCTGTGTGTCTGTAGATGTTGTGTCCAGGCGTCAGTGAGGAGAAGAGACGTATCTCAAACACATCTGTATTGCACATGAAATGCAGTAGTACCTGTGTGTCTGTAGATGTTGTGTCCAGGCGTCAGTGAGGAGAAGAGACGTATCTCAAACACATCTGTATTGCACATGAAATGCAGTAGTACCTGTGTGTGTCTGTAGATGTTGTGTCCAGGCGTCAGTGAGGAGAAGAGACGTATCTCAAACACATCTGTATTGCACATGAAATGCAGTAGTACCTGTGTGTGTCTGTAGATGTTGTGTCCAGGCGTCAGTGAGGAGAAGAGACGTATCTCAAACACATCTGTATTGCACATGAAATGCAGTAGTACCTGTGTGTGTCTGTAGATGTTGTGTCCAGGCGTCAGTGAGGAGAAGAGACGTATCTCAAACACATCTGTATTGCACATGAAATGCAGTAGTACCTGTGTGTGTCTGTAGATGTTGTGTCCAGGCGTCAGTGAGGAGAAGAGACGTATCTCAAACACATCTGTATTGCACATGAAATGCAGTAGTACCTGTGTGTCTGTAGATGTTGTGTCCAGGCGTCAGTGAGGAGAAGAGACGTATCTCAAACACATCTGTATTGCACATGAAATGCAGTAGTACCTGTGTGTGCTGTAGATGTTGTGTCCAGGCGTCAGTGAGGAGAAGAGACGTATCTCAAACACATCTGTATTGCACATGAAATGCAGTAGTACCTGTGTGTGTCTGTAGATGTTGTGTCCAGGCGTCAGTGAGGAGAAGAGACGTATCTCAAACACATCTGTATTGCACATGAAATGCAGTAGTACCTGTGTGTGTGTAGATGTTGTGTCCAGGCGTCAGTGAGGAGAAGAGACGTATCTCAAACACATCTGTATTGCACATGAAATGCAGTAGTACCTGTGTGGTGTGTAGATGTTGTGTCCAGGCGTCAGTGAGGAGAAGAGACGTATCTCAAACACATCTGTATTGCACATGAAATGCAGTAGTACCTGTGTGTCTGTAGATGTTGTGTCCAGGCGTCAGTGAGGAGAAGAGACGTATCTCAAACACATCTGTATTGCACATGAAATGCAGTAGTACCTGTGTGTCTGTAGATGTTGTGTCCAGGCGTCAGTGAGGAGAAGAGACGTATCTCAAACACATCTGTATTGCACATGAAATGCAGTAGTACCTGTGTGTGTGTGTGTGTAGATGTTGTGTCCAGGCGTCAGTGAGGAGAAGAGACGTATCTCAAACACATCTGTATTGCACATGAAATGCAGTAGTACCTGTGTGTGTCTGTAGATGTTGTGTCCAGGCGTCAGTGAGGAGAAGAGACGTATCTCAAACACATCTGTATTGCACATGAAATGCAGTAGTACCTGTGTGTGTCTGTAGATGTTGTGTCCAGGCGTCAGTGAGGAGAAGAGACGTATCTCAAACACATCTGTATTGCACATGAAATGCAGTAGTACCTGTGTGTGTCTGTAGATGTTGTGTCCAGGCGTCAGTGAGGAGAAGAGACGTATCTCAAACACATCTGTATTGCACATGAAATGCAGTAGTACCTGTGTGTGTCTGTAGATGTTGTGTCCAGGCGTCAGTGAGGAGAAGAGACGTATCTCAAACACATCTGTATTGCACATGAAATGCAGTAGTACCTGTGTGTGTGTAGATGTTGTGTCCAGGCGTCAGTGAGGAGAAGAGACGTATCTCAAACACATCTGTATTGCACATGAAATGCAGTAGTACCTGTGTGTCTGTAGATGTTGTGTCCAGGCGTCAGTGAGGAGAAGAGACGTATCTCAAACACATCTGTATTGCACATGAAATGCAGTAGTACCTGTGTGTCTGTAGATGTTGTGTCCAGGCGTCAGTGAGGAGAAGAGACGTATCTCAAACACATCTGTATTGCACATGAAATGCAGTAGTACCTGTGTGTGTCTGTAGATGTTGTGTCCAGGCGTCAGTGAGGAGAAGAGACGTATCTCAAACACATCTGTATTGCACATGAAATGCAGTAGTACCTGTGTGTGTCTGTAGATGTTGTGTCCAGGCGTCAGTGAGGAGAAGAGACGTATCAAACACATCTGTATTGCACATGAAATGCAGTAGTACCTGTGTGTGTCTGTAGATGTTGTGTCCAGGCGTCAGTGAGGAGAAGAGACGTATCTCAAACACATCTGTATTGCACATGAAATGCAGTAGTACCTGTGTGTTGTGTGTGTGTAGATGTTGTGTCCAGGCGTCAGTGAGGAGAAGAGACGTATCTCAAACACATCTGTATTGCACATGAAATGCAGTAGTAGCCTGTGTGTGTCTGTAGATGTTGTGTCCAGGCGTCAGTGAGGAAGAAGAGACGTATCTCAAACACATCTGTATTGCACATGAAATGCAGTAGTAACTGTGTGTGTGTAGATGTTGTGTCCAGGCGTCAGTGAGGAGAAGAGACGTATCTCAAACACATCTGTATTGCACATGAAATGCAGTAGTACCTGTGTGTGCTGTAGATGTTGTGTCCAGGCGTCAGTGAGGAGAAGAGACGTATCTCAAACACATCTGTATTGCACATGAAATGCAGTAGTACCTGTGTGTGTGTAGATGTTGTGTCCAGGCGTCAGTGAGGAGAAGAGACGTATCTCAAACACATCTGTATTGCACATGAAATGCAGTAGTACCTGTGTGTCTGTAGATGTTGTGTCCAGGCGTCAGTGAGGAGAAGAGACGTATCTCAAACACATCTGTATTGCACATGAAATGCAGTAGTACCTGTGTGTGTCTGTAGATGTTGTGTCCAGGCGTCAGTGAGGAGAAGAGACGTATCTCAAACACATCTGTATTGCACATGAAATGCAGTAGTACCTGTGTCTGTAGATGTTGTGTCCAGGCGTCAGTGAGGAGAAGAGACGTATCTCAAACACATCTGTATTGCACATGAAATGCAGTAGTACCTGTGTGTGTGTAGATGTTGTGTCCAGGCGTCAGTGAGGAGAAGAGACGTATCTCAAACACATCTGTATTGCACATGAAATGCAGTAGTACCTGTGTGTCTGTAGATGTTGTGTCCAGGCGTCAGTGAGGAGAAGAGACGTATCTCAAACACATCTGTATTGCACATGAAATGCAGTAGTACCTGTGTGTCTGTAGATGTTGTGTCCAGGCGTCAGTGAGGAGAAGAGACGTATCTCAAACACATCTGTATTGCACATGAAATGCAGTAGTACCTGTGTGTGTCTGTAGATGTTGTGTCCAGGCGTCAGTGAGGAGAAGAGACGTATCTCAAACACATCTGTATTGCACATGAAATGCAGTAGTACCTGTGTGTGTCTGTAGATGTTGTGTCCAGGCGTCAGTGAGGAGAAGAGACGTATCTCAAACACATCTGTATTGCACATGAAATGCAGTAGTACCTGTGTGTGTGTGTAGATGTTGTGTCCAGGCGTCAGTGAGGAGAAGAGACATCTCTCAAACACATCTGTATTGCACATGAAATGCAGTAGTGCCTGTGTGTGTAGATGTTGTGTCCAGGCGTCAGTGAGGAGAAGAGACGTATCTCAAACACATCTGTATTGCACATGAAATGCAGTAGTACCTGTGTGTCTGTAGATGTTGTGTCCAGGCGTCAGTGAGGAGAAGAGACGTATCTCAAACACATCTGTATTGCACATGAAATGCAGTAGTACCTGTGTGTGTGTAGATGTTGTGTCCAGGCGTCAGTGAGGAGAAGAGACATATCTCAAACACATCTGTATTGCACATGAAATGCAGTAGTACCTGTGTGTCTGTAGATGTTGTGTCCAGGCGTCAGTGAGGAGAAGAGACGTATCTCAAACACATCTGTATTGCACATGAAATGCAGTAGTACCTGTGTGTGTCTGTAGATGTTGTGTCCAGGCGTCAGTGAGGAGAAGAGACGTATCTCAAACACATCTGTATTGCACATGAAATGCAGTAGTACCTGTGTGTGTCTGTAGATGTTGTGTCCAGGCGTCAGTGAGGAGAAGAGACGTATCTCAAACACATCTGTATTGCACATGAAATGCAGTAGTACCTGTGTGTGTCTGTAGATGTTGTGTCCAGGCGTCAGTGAGAAGAAGAGACGTATCTCAAACACATCTGTATTGCACATGAAATGCAGTAGTACCTGTGTGTGTGCTAGATGTTGTGTCCAGGCGTCAGTGAGGAGAAGAGACGTATCTCAAACACATCTGTATTGCACATGAAATGCAGTAGTACCTGTGTGTGTGCAGATGTTGTGTCCAGGCGTCAGTGAGGAGAAGAGACGTATCTCAAACACATCTGTATTGCACATGAAATGCAGTAGTACCTGTGTGTGTGCAGATGTTGTGTCCAGGCGTCAGTGAGGAGAAGAGACGTATCTCAAACACATCTGTATTACACATGAAATGCAGTAGTACCTGTGTGTGTGTAGATGTTGTGTCCAGGCGTCAGTGAGGAGAAGAGACGTATCTCAAACACATCTGTATTGCACATGAAATGCAGTAGTACCTGTGTGTGTCTGTAGATGTTGTGTCCAGGCGTCAGTGAGGAGAAGAGACGTATCTCAAACACATCTGTATTGCACATGAAATGCAGTAGTACCTGTGTGTGTGTCTGTAGATGTTGTGTCCAGGCGTCAGTGAGGAGAAGAGACGTATCTCAAACACATCTGTATTGCACATGAAATGCAGTAGTACCTGTGTGTGTGTAGATGTTGTGTCCAGGCGTCAGTGAGGAGAAGAGACGTATCTCAAACACATCTGTATTGCACATGAAATGCAGTAGTACCTGTGTGTGTCTGTAGATGTTGTGTCCAGGCGTCAGTGAGGAGAAGAGACGTATCTCAAACACATCTGTATTGCACATGAAATGCAGTAGTACCTGTGTGTGTGTAGATGTTGTGTCCAGGCGTCAGTGAGGAGAAGAGACGTATCTCAAACACATCTGTATTGCACATGAAATGCAGTAGTAGCCTGTGTGTGCTGTAGATGTTGTGTCCAGGCGTCAGTGAGGAGAAGAGACGTATCTCAAACACATCTGTATTGCACATGAAATGCAGTAGTACCTGTGTGTGTGTAGATGTTGTGTCCAGGCGTCAGTGAGGAGAAGAGACGTATCTCAAACACATCTGTATTGCACATGAAATGCAGTAGTACCTGTGTGTGTCTGTAGATGTTGTGTCCAGGCGTCAGTGAGGAGAAGAGACGTATCTCAAACACATCTGTATTGCACATGAAATGCAGTAGTACCTGTGTGTGTGTAGATGTTGTGTCCAGGCGTCAGTGAGGAGAAGAGACGTATCTCAAACACATCTGTATTGCACATGAAATGCAGTAGTACCTGTGTGTGTGTAGATGTTGTGTCCAGGCGTCAGTGAGGAGAAGAGACGTATCTCAAACACATCTGTATTGCACATGAAATGCAGTAGTACCTGTGTGTCTGTAGATGTTGTGTCCAGGCGTCAGTGAGGAGGCCATGTGTGCTGATCTCCTGCAGGGGAAGGAGAGAGCCGTGGTTTCAGAGATCTTCTCCTCGGTGTGTGCAGAGATCAGTGATGAGGTGTGTATCTGTGAATTCACATCCCATAGACGATGCTTCAAACCCGTTCTGGGAGAAATTAATGGTCTCATCATGTCTTTCTTTCTCTCATCACAGGTGAACGTTCCCGTCAGCTCTCTGAGCAAACCGTTGTTCATGGGACTTGCTCTGAACCACACTAGTGCAGGACGACCCAGTGCAGAGTTTTATGTCCGGTAAATATCATTCATATGTGACCCTGGAGCACAAAACCCAGTCATAAGGGTGCAGGTTTTTAAATTCAGATTTATGCATCAGCTGAATAAATAATCTTTCCATTGATGTATGGTTTGTTATGATAGGACAATATTTGTAAATCTGGAATCTGAGGGTGCAAAAAAATCTAAATATTGAGAAAATCATCTTTAAAGTTGTTCAAATGAAGTTCACAGCAATGCATATTACTAATCAAAAATTAAGTTTTGATATATTTACAAAATATCTTCATGCAACATGATCTTAATATCCTAATGATTTTTGGCATAAAAGAAAATGTATAATTTTGACTCATACAGTGTATTGTTGGCTATTTCTACAAATATAGCTGTGCTGCTTATGACTGCGTCTGTGCTCCAGGGACACGTATAACGTGTAAATCTTCCACATCCACATGATGAGCCGTTTCAGTCATTTCTGTGTTATTTACTCTGAAGATGCACTCTGACATCAGAGGAAGTGAGAGATTTCTACAGACATGGAGGTCCAGAAGCCCACGAGTCCACTGAAATACTGTTTCTGAGTCGAGCGGTAAGCGTTTCTATAAATACAGATTACCAAGAGATGAGGTTTTGTGTATTCTTACTCTTCTCGTGCTGTGTTTTTTTAATATATTCACATTCTCTTTACATGTGCAACATGCTTATATGATACAAAAGTACATAAACAGGACTTTCAATCAATCAAATATTGCATTGCCATGTCATTTTCTTAACTCTATTCTGCAGAAAATGTTCCAATTAAACGAGCACTCGCCCCTGTGGTCCGAGATGTGTCCTTCAGCGAAAGGTGCGGTGCTGCTGTATCAGAGGGTGATGCCTGATTGCTGAATTTAATCAGACACAACCAGCTCTGAATAATTCACAAGCAGGTCATAGAAACATGAGTAATTACAGCATTTAAAGGAATAGTTCCCCCAGATATGAACATTTGCTGAAAATGTGCTCACCCTCAGATCATAGATGATATAGTTTCTTCATCAGATTTGGAGAAATCAGTGTCTCAGTAATGGATGCTCTGCAGTGAATGGGTGCCGTCAGAATGAGAGTCTGATAAAAACATCACAATAATCCACACCACTCCAGCCCATCAGTTAACCTCTGAAGATAAATGCTGTGTGTTTATAAGAAACGGATCCATCATTAAGGCACTAAAATATGAGTCCATTATCCATAATAATGCTTCAAGTGAAAAAGTCACCTACATATTTGTTTAGAGCTGTTTTGGCTTGTAAACAGTGCTTTATATGTGCACATTTCTCCTGATTCAGACCAGACTTTTTTTTTTCCACTGGAGGAAGTGTTATTATGGACTTGTATTTTAGTTAATAATGTCTTAAAAGATGGATTTGTTTCTTACAAACACACGACTTTTGGCATCTCCATACATTAACTGATGGACTGTGGATTATTGTGATGTTTTTATCAGACTCTCATTCTGACGGCACCCATTCACTGCAGAGCATCCATTGCTGAGAGACACTGATGCAGTGCTACATTTCTCCAAATCTGATGAAGAAACAAACTCATCCTAATCTTGGATGGCACATTTTAATATTTGGTTAACTTTTAATCTATCAGGTCCAACAGATTATATAGTCCTGCATACAGTAGTGTTTTGTATAAGGGTCTTGTTAGAAAGGTTGTAAAAACATACATTACCAAACAGTCTTTTTGCATACTGGTGGCCATTAAAAGTTTTAATAATTTTCAGAATATTTATACAGAAGTTCTTGTATTGAATACGTGTAAAGTGTATTTTGCATCGTTTTCTATGGAAAGTATTATTTGTGATGTACTTTAATTTGAAATGTATTCTTGGTGACAGAATTTAAAGAAACAACGTTTTATATTAAATTAATAAATGTTTAAAAAAGAAATGACTAAGACCTTTTAATTTGGTGCCAGCGTCAGTCTTTTCAAAGAAGCTCAAGTGAACATTAATCAAGTTCATAAAATATGATCTGGAAAATATTCACTTTATAGTCCAACTATTGATGATAGAAACATTTTCAAATTTATTGAATTCCATAAATAATTATCTTTTACAGAGAATATTCCACAAAGAGCTAAACGTGACACGGTCAAGGACAAGCTCTGTAGAAAGATTTACATGTTCTTGAATGTCAGTTGTTCAAATAACTCGAGATATTTTAACAACCCTTGATAATTGTAATAGACGAATATAACCATCTATGCATGAGCAGCTCTGAGATTCTGAACAACTGCTTATGTGTTGCATGATGACCGAATGTTACTCCTCGTTATAAAACAAACTGCATTCTGGTACTCAAGATGACTCCTCGTTAATGAGATCACAGACAGACAGAACCAATTCTTTGTGTAAAGGTGAAGCACTGCTAATTAAAGCGAAACACGCTCTGATTGGGTGTTTTTCCTGCTGTATCAGAGAACGAGTCCAACTAACTCGAATACACTCTGCCATAACAACTCTGGTTTTGCTCCGACAAGCTCCCCTGCAAGAGAAACAAATCTATTAAATATATGCATTTTTATATTTCATTTAAGTATATGCACCCATATGATTTTCTTACCTGGGCAGTGTATGGTCTGTAGTAATTCCTGTATCGCTGCGGGTCGCTGCTGCGTCCGTAAGAGCGACAGAAGGCAGATGTATGGCAACCCTAAGAGCACAATCCGTCAATATATACAGAGTAAAAGTATCAAATATTACTCTAGTAAAACTCTTTCAGTTTTACAAGCGTAAACGTATGAAAGTATATGACTGTGTCTTTGAGTCAGTGAGTCATTCACTGTAGACTCGCTCTGACCGGATCATTTGATTCAGTGAGTCATTCACTGGAGACTCGCTCTGACCGGATCATTTGATTCAGTGAGTCATTCACTGGAGACTCGCTCTGACCGGATCATTTGAGTCAGTGAGTCATTCACTGTAGACTCGCTCTGACCGGATCATTTGATTCAGTGAGTCATTCACTGGAGACTCGCTCTGACCGGATCATTTGATTCAGTGAGTCATTCACTGGAGACTCGCTCTGACCGGATCATTTGATTCAGTGAGTCATTCACTGGAGATTCGCTCTGACCGGATCATTTGATTCAGTGAGTCATTCACTGGAGACTCGCTCTGACCGGATCATTTGATTCAGTGAGTCATTCACTGGAGACTCGCTCTGACCGGATCACTTGATTAAGTGAGTCATTCACTGGAGATTCGCTCTGACCGGATCATTTGATTCAGTGAGTCATTCACTGTAGACTCGCTCTGACCGGATCATTTGAGTCAGTGAGTCATTCACTGGAGACTCGCTCTGACCGGATCATTTGAGTGAGTGAGTCATTCACTGTAGACTCGCTCTGACCGGATCATTTGAGTCAGTGAGTCATTCACTGGAGACTCGCTCTGACCGGATCATTTGAGTCAGTGAGTCATTCACTGGAGACTCGCTCTGACCGGATCATTTGAGTCAGTGAGTCATTCACTGGAGACTCGCTCTGACCGGATCATTTGAGTCAGTGAGTCATTCACTGGAGACTCGCTCTGACCGGATCATTTGATTCAGTGAGTCATTCACTGGAGACTCGCTCTGACCGGATCATTTGATTCAGTGAGTCATTCACTGGAGACTCGCTCTGACCGGATCATTTGATTCAGTTAGTCATTCACTGGAGATTCGCTCTGACCGGATCATTTGATTCAGTGAGTCATTCACTGGAGATTCGCTCTGACCGGATCATTTGATTCAGTGAGTCATTCACTGGAGACTCGCTCTGACCGGATCATTTGATTCAGTGAGTCATTCACTGGAGACTCGCTCTGACCGGATCACTTGATTAAGTGAGTCATTCACTGGAGACTCGCTCTGACCGGATCATTTGAGTCAGTGAGTCATTCACTGTAGACTCGCTCTGACCGGATCATTTGAGTCAGTGAGTCATTCACTGGAGATTCGCTCTGACCGGATCATTTGATTCAGTGAGTCATTCACTGGAGACTCGCTCTGACCGGATCATTTGATTCAGTGAGTCATTCACTGGAGACTCGCTCTGACCGGATCACTTGATTAAGTGAGTCATTCACTGGAGATTCACAATTTCGTTAGTTCAAAGTAACAAGGAATGGCGTGTTTTTAAGAAATGTAGTGAAGTAAAAATACTTAGTTACTGTCCACCATTGGTTCCTACAGATTTTAATTTGAACATCTAATCGTGTAGCATCACATTGACAAGCTTACCTGTGCTTTCCGGGATGTATAGTGTGAGCCGAATGGACCTCCTCTCCATGCTTGGAAAATGAAAAGGCACATGACTAGAAAATTCAATATCATGCTCTAGGATCAAGATCTGAACGATGCAACAGCAGAAGTGGAATTACCACAGTGATGAACGGGGCGGTTTTGACTCCCTTGTCTGTGTTTTTTGCGTTTGGGAGGTGTGGGCAGGAGGCGGCGAGCTTCTTCTTTATAATGCATTAAGAGCTCCAGGGCCTCGTCGGAGCGGAGCTCCACAAACATCACCTGATCCAGATGCTCTCCCTGCTCCGGCAGCGTGAAGCTCGCTGCAAACATGAGAGAGGAACACAACTGTTTCATGAGTGTGCAGCTGTAATGTGTCTTCACACATGATCGGATCATAGAAGTCTGACCTTTAGCTTTGAGAAGAGACGTTTCCCGAACAGCCGTGCCCTCCTGCTCTTGACGCTGTACTAGCCGTCTCCTCCACACATCATCAGGTGGAAGAACCACCACCGCCCTTCGCTGGTAACCTCGGAAACACAGCATCTTGTGTCGCCGGGCAGATGGATAGATGTTGGCCTTGAAGACGAAAATGAACAAGTGAGAACCTGTGCATGGGTTTCTGAGCTCAAATTTAAGACCTGCGCAAATAAAATGAATACCACGTGAGCGAGGTAAGGCAATGTCTATAACATATTAATCTGTAAAAGCATGATTTACAGTTCAGATACAAGTTTGATAAAATTATACACTTCACATTTCAGCCTTTAAAACATTGAGTTAAAAGTATTACTTGTATTAAAAAGCGATTATCAATAAATTATGATATTAATTAAATGACACATGTTACTGTTTGCATTATGCATTATCATCTTATCGATCCACCAGTTCACATTTACAGCTCTGCGTGTAACGGGTGGATTCATGCATTGGTCTGAACAAACACAACAGGCTCATTGACATGCACATTCATTCTCTGCCAGCAGGTGGCGCTTTCGGAACCGCTTTCCCGGTAACAGCAGTAAACAAAGCAGACTTTGTTGTAATGCAGCGGTTCTCAATTCCAGTCCTCGCGCCCCCCCGCTCTGCATATTTCGTATGTTACTCTTATCACTTCAGACGTTTGTTCTATTTGAACGCAAGTGCCCTGCGAAGTGGACATCACAGGATATTCCTCCATGATTCCAGTTCGAAGCGAACGTATATATTCCATTCATAGTGCATTGAAGTGTGGGAGATGTGAATTTAAATTGTGTATATTTACAGACGTATATAATGTCACACTCGTCCGTGCGTGAAGATGTTGCGTAGCGCAAAGCCATGAATGAATGTTCTGAAGTGAAGTAAACTTCAGCGGATTTCCCTGCTCAGGGAGTAGGGAGCAATGGACCCTGTGTAGGGAGCAATGGACCCTGTGTAGGGAGCAATGGACCCTGTGTAGGGAGCAATGGACCCTGTGTAGGGAGCAATGGACCCTGTGTCGGGAGCAATGGACCCTGTGTAGGGAGCAATGGACACTGTGTAGGGAGCAATGGAGACTGTGTAGGGAGCAATGGAGACTGTGTAGGGAGCAATGGAGACTGTGTAGGGAGCAATGGAGACTGTGTAGGGAGCAATGGACCCTGTGTAGGGAGCAATGGAGACTGTGTAGGGAGCAATGGACACTGTGTAGGGAGCAATGGACCCTGTGTAGGGAGCAATGGACCCTGTGTAGGGAGCAATGGACCCTGTGTAGGGAGCAATGGACCCTGTGTAGGGAGCAATGGACCCTGTGTAGGGAGCAATGGACACTGTGTAGGGAGCAATGGACACTGTGTAGGGAGCAATGGACACTGTGTAGGGAGCAATGGACCCTGTGTAGGGAGCAATGGACACTGTGTAGGGAGCAATGGACCCTGTGTAGGGAGCAATGGACCCTGTGTAGGGAGCAATGGACCCTGTGTAGGGAGCAATGGACCCTGTGTAGGGAGCAATGGACCCTGTGTAGGGAGCATGTCAATCGGAACACAGTTCATGCACGGAGCGCACTTCTAACGAGCTGATTATCTGAATCAGGTGTTAACAAAGAGAGACATGCAAAATATGCAGAGCGGGGGGGTGCGAGGACTGGAATTGAGAACCGCTGATGTAATGAAATCATAGCCTTTTGAAGTTTAATCATCACATTAAGCCATTTCACAATTCTTGTCTTACCGTCTCCAAATTTAAGACCTCTTAAAATATTAATTAAGACTTTCTTGTACGATTGAAGAGTTGTTAAGGAACAACTGCCGAAGCTCTGGTGCTCCTCACTACCTGATCGAGGATGTAGTTCCTCCTCTTGGCTGCAGCTCTTCGGATCAGCTGACTGATGCACTGAGTGGCCTGCCGCAGCATCAGCTCTCTGTGATCGGCTCCAGGACGCTCCTAAAGAAAACCCATCCACGCTCAATGAGTAACAAAGCAAACGCTAGGGTAGGAATTAAGATCGTACTCATTTCTGTGACTCTCCCAGAGACCTGGAAATCATATTTCTCAGGACTGTGGGAACTCTGTATTAGTCAGTAATGTTATGGTTACTAAAATAGCGAATTGAAATAAGGCGGAGTAGTAGTAACGGTAGTTATTTATTGCCATATCAGCATTTAATGTTATCTTCATGGTAAAAACTGAGTTGCGAAATAATGCTAAAATAAAATACTAATAATATAAATATTAACATTGGCAACTAAAATAAATAGTTGTAATGTACTAAAATTACGTAAACTGAAATATATCAATTAAAACAATAAATAAATAAATATACATATAATGTTTTAAAGTACTAAAATTACTAAAAGTAAAAATTAAAACTATATATAAATATTAAAAATGCCAAAAAGTAAAAAATAAATGAAGCTTAAACTGACTGAAAATATAAAAAATACTATAATATTTATATTTTACACTATACTAGTATAATAAGAAATAAACACCTAATAAGAAACTATAATAACTGTGTATACATATGCTAAAATAACATTGGTACAAGTCTGGATCTTTATGGTAAAGGCACATTTACAGCATGATAATATTCATCACAAATAATAAGATGAATCAATATTCACACGCAGTTAATTTGTTCTAATCACTTTTTCATCACGCTTTGATGAGAAAACGGACAACCAATAAGATTTGTGCTTTTGGTCACATGACCAGAGCTGCTGTGTTTATAGTTTACATGAATCCATAACCTGGTGGCATGTGCAAACTAAACAGTTTTGCCAAGTGAAAGTATGTATGTGGCCAAACTGATATGAATAAATGATAACCTGACATCGTGTCTATATGATCTCAGTTTCACACACTAATCTTGATCGATTCTCACCCTCATGCATCTCAAGATGGAGCTTGTGCTCAGAAGATCGTAACGTTTCCTCGGGTTCTGGAGCATGTGAGTCTGAGCCCAGTGGGTTTTACCAGAACCCGGCAAACCAACCATCATCAGCACCTGAGAGATGAAGACGACGATCGTGAGAGGTACAGCTTCACAGTGATGATTATTTATCTTACGGTTCATCATGCTGTCCTACCTCACAGTCACTTCTAGACGCTGTCGGTGCAAGCGCTCGAGTCCTTCGACCGGGAGGAAGCGTGAGCAGCGTGCAGAAACCAGCGGGAGAAGCATGCCAGGGAGTCTCTGGGTCCAGATTGACAGAAACTGAACAGTTTTTGCAGAGCACATGGGGAAAGAGGGCTCGACCACCAAGGGTAGAAGAGTTCAGCTGAAACGCCGCTCCAAGAGAACGTCCGTTCTTGTGAAATGAAAGCGTCGCCTCTCCCGTCTCGCTGATGAACTGGAATAGATGTGAACTGATAATGAACCTGAATTGAATTAGAGAAATAGTTCAGCAACATTTGCTGAAGATGTGCTCACACTCAGATCATCCAAGATGTAAATGAGTTTGTTTCTTCATCAGATTTGGAGATATCTAAAATTTCATTATTTGTTCAGCAGTGAATGGGTGCCGTCAGAATGAGAGTCTGATAAAAACATCACAATAATCCACAGTCCATCAGTTAATGTCTTGAGAAGACAAAAGCTGAAACAAATCCATCATCAAGATGTTTTTAACTTCAAACCATTGCTAAAATACGAGTCCTCTATCCCATAATATTACGTTCAACGGTGAAAAACTCATCTGGTCTGAATCAGGAGAGAAATCTGCACAGATCAAGCACCGATTACAAGTGAAAACACTCCAAAACGGCTCTTAACAATTATGTGGCTGGAGAGACAACAGGAGATGCACTTTTCCACCGGAGGAAGCGTTATTATAGATTATGGTCTCATAATTTGACCAGAAGAGAACGTATAAAGTTAAAATATCTTAATGCTGGATTTGTTTCAGCGTTTCACTTCTTAATACATTAACTGATGGACTGAAGAGATGTGGATTATTGTGATGTTTTATCAGATTCTCATTCTGACGGTACCCATTCACTGCTGAGACACTGATGCAATGCTACATATCTCCAAACCTGATGAAGAAACAAACTCATCTACATGGATGGCCTGAAGGTGAGCACATTTTCAGCACATTTTCATTTTTGCGTGAACTATTCCTTTAAGCCAAGAGCATATACATATGGAGCATATACAAGAGCAAGTACATAGCATGCATACTTATGTACAGCTGTTTTTGAAACGTACTGCATAGCAACCGATGACATCTCCTTCTGTGAAAGGCTCAGCAAACACCTCTTCCTTTCCTCCAGTTACTATCCTCCCCCGTCCATCAAAGCCATAGGACCGCTCCACCTCACCTGAGAACACAAGACCAACACATTGCTTTTAAAAAAAAATAATTGAAATATTTTCATTTTGAAGAAATGTTAGTCTTCTAGCTATGTTATGCCTAATTTATACCAGGATGCTCGGCACTTTTTGTTCATTTCTGCCATCTTCATCATAATCATCAAAAGCATTTAGATCAGTAATATGTTATTTGCACCTAGCTGAAGGCTCGTGTCGTCCACAGACCAGCCCACTCTGAGCACGTGTCGATCCGGGTCACAGCGTGTGTCTAATGCAGGAGCTGACAGCCGCTTCTCAAACTGGAGACCCAAAGAAGAAAGAAGAATCCACCAGAGGTGCCATTTCATTCATTACCTGTGTTGCTGTACAAATCATTTCCCAGATTCAAACCGCTAGTTCCCACCTTGGCTTCGAATCCGACCTTCCCTTGACGAAACCCGTGGGTCATCCTGCAGCCGGACCAGAGAAGAGGGAAGTGCTCCCAGAAGACCGGCTGACCGCTGCTTCCGGCAGAGTCCACCTCAAAATGCAGGTCACAGTTATCTGTCAAACACAAACACAGGCTTTCAGCTGGAATCAGACGATCATTCAGTATCTGAGGATGTATTGGGTCGTGATGTATTTACAGGAATCCAATCGAACATCTTCAAGATCTATTTCAGCTTCTTCCTCGGGCTCCGGCTGCAGCTCGGGTGTTTTAGCTCTGAGGACAAGCACATCACAAATGCTCAAATCTGTTTCGTATGACTTATTCATTCAGTGAATGTAGTTATATAAGATGACACAAGCAGTGCTGGGTGGACTGGAGTCTGTTTAGAAATGACAGGATTGTAGTTATTAAAATCTAGATTACACATGAGTGAATACATTTGACCGAACTCGTTTATCACACAGTCACGCATGTGGGATTATATCAAACTGATAAAAAGAGAAAACAGAGTAAATTAACTGTAACTGTAATTACAAGTACTTCATTTTTGCAATATGATTACATAATCCAGAGTACATGTAATTACATTTTACACAGCACTGGTTACTAAATATTTACATTTAAAATAAATGCTGATTTTTTGACATTTGTATTAAATCAAAGATGAATTTCGAAATTAATAATAATCAGAGACGTTTCTTGAGCAGCTAATCAGCATATTATTATGATTTCAGAAGATCACGTGACACTGAAGACTGGAGTAATGATGCTGAAAAATCAGCTTTGAATAAATTATATTAAACATATATATTCAAATAGAAACCAGTTCCTTTAAACTGCAATAATAAATGCAGTCTTGGTGAGCACGATCAGTTTCCTTCAACAACAAAAAAAGATAAAGTTATTTGAAATACCTTTAAGTACAAGACCGTTAATAATCAATACCTGTTGTAATGAATGTCCTCTTTGAACTCGTAATAATCTCTGCCTCTCTCCTCACAAGACCTCTTGAGCTCCCTGCTCTCCTCTGGGGTGAAGTCCACCGTCTCAGGTCCATCTGACCGGAGAGAGCGGTCATCATAATCACCTCACTTTCATTATAGTATATGACCAGCAGAGAGACACGTCATGGAGGACTTACACTGCTCTTGCTGCTGCGCTGCTTCTGAAAGGGTCGAGACTGATGATGATGAGCATCCTGACTCTGCATCTGCGGTTGCCAAGGCGACAGGATGCTGTCTCTGCTCTCCTGATATAACGGCCTCTGCTGTGGTCATTGGGGCAGTACACGAGCACAGCGGAAGTGGGTCAGTCTGTGTACTTTGATCAGTATAAGCAGTCGTGTTGTTTTTAGGAGGACTGGAGCACACTGGAGATCGCGTCCTAACGCACTGCTCAGATGCAGGGGAGTGAGACTCCGGCGGCTCTATACTCGTCGTCTCACCTCCACTCCCCCCCTCACCTCCACTTGTGTCGGCTTCGATCGCAGAGATCAGCCTGACCACCAGCTCGGCCTTCAGGCCTCTCGAGTCCAGTCCTCGCTCCGTTAACATCGCACGCAGCGAGGCCACTTTCAGCCGTTTCACTACCGTCAACAACATTTTCAACACGAGCTGGCGAGCCCACGTTAAAACTAAAACGTTTACACGCGCGGTATCTTGTTATTTAGCGACGGTTGGACACTTAGGCGCACTCTTTAAACTTTGGGGGAATTTTCTCACGCTTTAAAACCAAAACACACGACGACCGCTGGAGAGAATTCAAGAGCGTGGGCTGAGCGCTGATTGGCTACCGAGAGGAAGCTGATCGTTGATTGGTTACCAGCACTGACGTAAACTGACTCTTTTTGAGATTCGGTTCTTTCGAACAATTCGTTTAAAAAAAGAATTAGTTTTTGTGATCCAAATAAACGTATTTCGTTTTTTACATTTTATTTAGCGCATAACATTCACAGGGGATACGTACAACATACATATTGTTTACTGTATTACTACTACATATACTAGTGTTCCTGTGGCTCAGTGGTAGAGCATTGTTAGCAGCGCAAAGGTTGTGGGTTCGATTCCCAGGGAACACATACTGACAAAATTATGTATAGCATGAATGCACTGTAAGTCGCTTTGGATAAAAGCGTCTGCTAAATGCATAAATGTATTAATGTAAGTGTTTAAAAGAACAATATGTGACTCAGGTTGATGCAAAGCAAAATAATATATTGATGTGGATGAGTTTGTTTCTTCATCAGATGTGTAGAAATATGTCTCTGTATCAGTGTCTCAGCAATGGATGCTCTGCAGTGAATGGGTGCCGTCAAAATGAGAGTCTGATAAAAAGCATCACAATAATCCACACCACTCCAGTCCATCAGTTAACATGATAAAACAAAACTATGGATAGAGGACTTGTATTTTATGTGAATATGTGTATATAGGCTACACAATACACACACAAGCAGAACACAAAACAGAATAATATTCTACTGAAATAATTAGGCCAAAAAGAAATCATAAATATAAAAAGAAAAGCAAATAGATAAGAATGTTAACTTCAAAGAATAACCAGGAGGTAACCTTACATCATTTTTTCATCATTTTGGTTATTTTAGCAGCTTTCTTATTAAGTGATGAGTGAAGAGATTCATAAAATATTTTCAGATCAATACAAAACAATCCTAATATCATACTCATACAATCAGTAACTTTACATTTGTGAAGATGAAACTGGCTACATACAGTTATCAGAAAACTGTAGGCTTGTGGCTGGAAGCAATGCAGCAAAAACCGGCTACAGCTTACAATAAATTACTTTTGCTACCTATTATACTGTTTATTAATGTCTACAGACCCCTTTACAATAATGCAAAAACAGTCATTATCATTGTACAGTGTGAGAAAAAGTACGCTTTATTGATGTGCACATGCCCATTTAGCGGTCACATCTTTTATGTAATTTAAACAGGTATTAAAATATTACAAACCAATTTAAGTTGCATTTATTAAGGTGTTTATTGTAATTTTATACATTCCAGTTCAACTTGTTGCAGCCAGGATTCAGCTCGAACAATATAGGCTTGAACTAGACCCTAAATATAGTTTTGATAAAGCCAAACGCATTAAAACCAACTCGTGTGTTTGTTTATAACTCTCATATTCGAGTTGTTAACATTTTTCCGCGATGTTAAATTCATAACAATTCTGCTTTTCAATAATTGCCCACGAGTCAAAAGAACCGACTCAGAAGAACGATTCATTCAGTTGCCCCGCCTTCCGATGCCACATATTAATGTTTTTACCAAAGCAGTACCAGAATAAACATTCTCAGCGTAGCATTGATGTTTATAGCATACAATATCTATATATTATTCCAGAATAAATATATATTTACGCAGTTGAGCGTTGGCAAAGAAAGCAGATTTATCCCGTGTACGCTATTGGTCAATCCGAAAGGTCAGAGGTTGATGTGTAAATATCCAACATGGCGGCGCCCGTAGATGACATGTTTTCTCGCTGCGTGGATCCTTCCAAAGCCAGTAATTGCGTGGAGGTCCGATTTATCGATAATGTCAAGGTATGCAACAGTTACCCCGCATCCTCCTCATATAATGTAGTTCGCTTGTGTCTTTATTTAGAGGCTTGGATGTGATTATGGCGCTCGCACGCCTCCCAGATCAGCCGGGTTATTCTCATATCATGCCAGAACCAGCTGATCAAAGAAATGTAGACAATCCAAAATATTAAAACTGTGACAAATAATCACATGCATGTTCTCTAAAGTGGAGACATGTATAATCCACATGTAGCTTTAAATTAGCTCCTCCCATCTCGCGCTCTAGACAGCAAACTTAATTATATAATTACTGAATCATTTCTCCTCAGGGCAAAGGATTATTCGCGAAAAGACCCTTCAAAAAGGGTGACACCATTTTCATTGAGCAACCTCTAGTCTCGTCTCAGTTCTTGTGGAATGGCTTGTACAAATACAGAGGTGAGTGCATAGATTCTGATCATTCATACACATGTTCTTCATCATATCTGTGTGATAATTTATTTATGCGTCACTTTGAGACCCTGGGATGTCAATGGCAATTTTATTTATTTTATATAGCACTATTAAACACAACCATGGGTTGCTGCACAATAAAGACAATACAAAATAAAAGAAACAAATTTGATAAAACCAAATCATAAAGGTAAGTTTTGAACATGGCTTTAAAAACAGATAGTGAAGGTGCAGATCTAATACAGAGAAACACGGTCACCCCTGCATAATAATAATGAGCGGAGAGACCAAACGGGCCGATGTTCAGTCAATAAATCTGATGAACAAGCAGGGGCCAAACCATGTAATGATGTAAACACTAAGAGAAGGATTATACATTCACTGGTAACCAGTGCAGCTGGAGTAATATGATCCCGTTGTTTTACTCCAGAGATGCCATAATTATTTCACAAACTTGTTTTAATAGGGTTTTTAAAGAAGTGTCTATTGTGCATCAAAGCTGCAGTTATTTGAGTAAAGCTACAGAAGAAAAAATAGGAATATTATTGCAATTTAAAATAACGTTTTCGATTTTAATACACTTTGAATTGCTAATTTATTTCTGTGATTAAATCTGTATTTTCAGCATCATTACTCCAGTCTTCAGTGTCACATGATCTTCAGAAATCATAATAATATGTTGCTTTATTATCATGTTGTAAACATTTGTGCAGCTTAATATTTTTTTGGAACCTGTGATACGTTTTTCAGGATTCTTTGATGAATATGAAGTTAAAAATAACACCATTTATTAAGAATAAATACAGTACCGTTTAGTCAGTTATTTGAGGTTTGAGATCAGTATTTTTATTGATTTATTGAAATAAATAATATTTTTTTTCAGCAAGGCTGTGTTAAATTGATAAAAAGTGACAGTAAAGACTTACGTTGTTATAAAATATGTATATTTTGAATAAATGCTTTTCTTCAGTATCACAGCTTCCAAAACAATATTAAGCTTGCACGAAGGTTTCCAAAATTAATGACAAATCTGCATATTGTTAATAAATCATGTAAATCATGTGACACTGAAGACTGGAGTAATGATGCTGAAAATACAGCTTTGATCTCAGAAATAAATTACATTTTACAGTATATTAAAATAAAAAACCTGTTATTTTAAATTGCGATAATATTGCTGTTTTTTTGTGTATTTTTGATCAAATAAATGCAGCCTTAATGAGCATACGAAACATTAAAAATCGTACTGATCCCAAACGTTTGAATGGCAGTGTACATTATGCATTATACAATATTAATCCTTCATATATTTATATTGGTTGTAAATATTTACATTTATGCATTTAGCAGATGCTTTTATCCAAAGCGACTTAGTGCATTCATGCTATAATTTTTATTATTTTGTCAGTATGTGTTCCCTGGGAATCGAACCCACAACCTTTGCGCTGCTAACACAATGCTCTACCACTGAGCCACAGGTACA
Organism: Oxygymnocypris stewartii; assembly: GCA_003573665.1. NCBI lineage: Eukaryota > Metazoa > Chordata > Actinopteri > Cypriniformes > Cyprinidae > Oxygymnocypris > Oxygymnocypris stewartii. The sequence goes on along the minus strand of QVTF01020461.1, from coordinate 15,717 downwards.
CATATGTATAATGTATTTAATGCGTGTTCTTCAGCGTGTGAGTACTGTCTGCGGGCTCTGGAGACGGCGCAGGAGAACGCCAGGCGCTTGAGTGGTTTGCCGGCGCTCAGTCTGCCTCACCCCGAGCTGTGTAAAGTGTGTCCGGATCGACACCAGGCCTGTCCACACTGTCAGGTACATAACCATAATCATACTTGAGGAATGTACATCTAAAACAGTCTAAATGTGACCCTCTATCTGTGAAATCCAGGCTCAAGTCTCAATATCCAATTATGAGATACACATATATGATGCTGTAGGCTTTATAGGGTTAAAACCTTTACCTGACACAACTCTGACCAATCACTGAGAAGTAATTTCATTGGTTTTGAATGTACGAGTTAGGAAGCAGAAGGACGTTCTTTAGTCACGATGACCTGCACAATATGCACTTTGAAGGTGGGAATATAAAAAGCGTGTTTTCTCAGTGGAAACTGAGTTAGAGGACACTTCTGCTTCGGCTGTACTTGAGCGAATCCCCTCAGAATAATGAGGTAGTTCAGTACAGATGTGTTGTTGTGACGTGGACTGGAGGTGTGTTCCTCTCTTCAGGTGATGTACTGCAGTGCTGAGTGCCGGCAGGCTGCATGGGAACAGCACCACCAGCTCCTGTGTCTCGGCCCGTCTCACCAGGATCCAGATCATCCGCTCAACAAGCTGCAGGACGCCTGGCGGTAAGCGCTCTCATGCAATCTGGATCCGAATCAGATTATCACTAATTAGATTCAATTACATTTGAAAATACTCGTCATCAGTAGGCCGATAACAACTTATTGTGGATACTTTTGTCCATATGGCGTATGTTCAAGTCACTGGTGTTTGGTGATGAGTTTGTGGCTCATTTAAAGTCACACCAGAGGTTTCTGCAGACCAGTCAAGTTCTTCCACACTGACTGAATCATCATTTCTCTTTGATTCTTGTCTTATACACAGAGACACTGTCATTTTAGAATAGAAAAGGGTTCTGTCCAAACTGTTGCTATACGATTAGATTCCCTAGAACAGCGGTTCTCAATTCCAGTCCTCGCACCCCCCCGCTCTGCATATTTTGCATGTCTCTCTTTGTTAACACCTGATTCAGATAATCAGCTCGTTAGAAGTGCGCTCCGTGCATGAACTGTGTTCCGATTGACATGCTCCCTACACAGGGTCCATTGCTCCCTACACAGGGTCCACTGCTCCCTACACAGTGTCCATTGCTCCCTACACGGTGTCCACTGCTCCCTACACAGTGTCCATTGCTCCCTCCCTACACCGTGTCCATTGCTCCCTACACAGTGTCCATTGCTCCCTACACAGTGTCCATTGCTCCCTACACAGTGTCCATTGCTCCCTACACGGTGTCCACTGCTCCCTACACAGTGTCCATTGCTCCCTCCCTACACCGTGTCCATTGCTCCCTACACAGGGTCCATTGCTCCCTCCCTACACAGTGTCCATTGCTCCCTACACAGGGTCCATTGCTCCCTACACAGGGTCCATTGCTCCCTACACAGGGTCCATTGCTCCCTACACAGTGTCCATTGCTCCCTACACAGGGTCCATTGCTCCCTACACGGTGTCCATTGCTCCCTACACGGGGTCCATTGCTCCCTACACGGGGTCCATTGCTCCCTACACAGTCTCCATTGCTCCCTACACAGTGTCCATTGCTCCCTACACGGGGTCCATTGCTCCCTACTCCCTGAGCAGGGAAATCCGCTGAAGTTTACTTCACTTCAGAACATTCATTCATGGCTTTGTGCTGCGCGACGTCTTCACGCACGGACGAGTGTGACATCATATATGTCTGTAAATATACACAATTTTAATTCACGTCTCGCACACTTCAATGCACTATGAATGGAATATATACGTTCGCTTCGAGCTGGAATCATGGCGGAATATCCTGTGATGTCCACTTCGCAGGGCACTTGCGTTCAAATAGAACAAACGTCTGAAGTGATAAGAGTAACATATGAAATATGCAGAGCGGGGGGGCGGGAGGACTGGAATTGAGAACCGCTGGCCTAGAATATCATTATGTGCTTAAACATTAAGATTTGTACTCATGGAAATTACTAAAGTAGTCAAACCTTTCATTAGCTGCAGTCCGTAACTTTTTTTTTTTTTGGTGAAATGTAAAAAATAATTAGGTTAATTCTTTTTAGTTAAAATAATTTGAGCAAGTACATAACCAGTCAGTGTTCAAAACGATCTTACTTTAGCCCGATTCTCAACGCTTAGCTGATAATAATGTTTTCTAATCCGAGTGTTACTGGCGGGAAATTTGAGCATGCCGTTGTGTCTTAAACTTAAAGAAGTTGTCCCGGCTAATAGACTATATCGCATGTGATCGCATGTTTATAGCCTTTTCTCACCGCAGCTGGAATAATGAAATATCATTTTGATGGCGGATTGTAATCCAGAAAGGATTATGTGTTTATTAAACGAGATTATATTCCAGTTTTAAATGTGCATCTGTTTACAGATAGCCTACGTGGGATTTTAAAGAGAACCAGTTCTAAGCAAGAATAATTAACTTTTTGGGCTAAAATTATTTCTTTAAATGAAATTCGAGTGGTATGGCAATTAGAGATTAAACTGTACTGAACTACATACACGTAGTCACGCAATGCTGATGTTGATAACATGAACAACGTATAACAGTAAAAATAATTAGCATGGTTTAATGTGATACGAGCTAACCGATCATTAGATTTAATCACCGCTGTAGCACGGTTTAGTGCTTTTTTCCTCAGTTGGTCAGAACAAATGTGAATATCATCCGCGCTGGAGCCGTGCCGGAGCACAATACATGCAAATATAATTACACAAATAACTGCAATTTCAGGTTTCAAACAGAGATGGCGACAAAGAGACACAACTTACGGACTGCAGCTTTAAGTATCTAGTAGCAAAAGAAAGGGGTTACTGTCATTTGTAATGTTCATGCAAACCAAACGTGTTTAGTGCTGATAATTGTATTTGTTGCTTGCTGGTTTTCGTTAGGTGATATGATTTCAGTAGCACATTTCAACAATACCGCAGCTATGGATCATTTTGGTCACTATAATGGTGAAGTGAATTGTTCCTACACTGGAGAAGTGTTGCGGTCGTTTGCTTCGTCAGTAATTAATTGCTGTGGTTTGAAGTAAATGAGTCTGCTTTTGAGTTAAACTCACTTAAACCCTGGACCACAAAACCTGAATCAATTTTTCAAAACTGAGAATTATACATCTGAAAGCTGAATAAAGATTTCCATTGATGTATGGTTTGTTATGATCGGACAATATTTAGAAAATCTGAGGATGCAAAAAAAATCTAAATATTGAGAAAATCATCTTTAAAGTTGTTCAAATTAAATTCTTAGCAATGCATATTACTAATCAAAAAATATGTTTCAGTATATTTATGGTAGGAAATTTACAAAATATCTTCATGGAACATGATCTTAATATCCTAATGATTTTTGGCATAAAAGAAAAATCCATAATTTTGACCCATACAATATATTGTTGGCTATTTCTACAAATATAGCCGTGCTGCTTATGACGTCGTCTGTGCTCCAGGGTCATGTTTATGTCTTTTATTCAGGAGTGTCCACTATCCTCCGGAAACATCCAGTATCATGATAATGGCACGGATGGTGGCCACCATCAAGCAGGTTATTTTCTCTTTATTGCTCTAAAAAACTGTCTAAAGAGGATTCTTTACATAAATTAATATTTTTGTAAGTATGGAAGCTTGTTTCTGTCATTACATAAAATGAAAAATGAGCTTTTATCTCACAATTCTGACTTTTTTTCCCCTCTAAATTCTGACTTCTCTCAAAATTGTGAGATATAAACACACACTTGTAATAAAATCATAATTTTCCCTCAGAATTGGACTTCATAACTCGCCATGGTGATTTTTATATCTCAAAATTCTGAGAAAAGAAGTCCGAATTGAGCGTGAAAAAGTCCGAATGACCTTTAAAATGTATAATTCAGGGAAACAGACTTGTTTTGTTGTTGTTCCAGGCTCAAGATAAGGGACGCTGGCAGAGGCTGTTCTCTCATTTCTGTAGCCGGACAGCAAACGAAGAGGAGCAAATAGTTCATAAGTTGTTGGGGGGGAAGTTTCAGGTGAATGGCGTAGTCTGTAGACACAAGTGAATGATTTCTCCAAATATTGATTCATGTGTTGTTATTGATTGTGATCAGGGTCAGCTGGCCGTGCTGCGTAATCTCTTTACTACAGCGCTGTACGAGGATCGTGTCCGTCAGGTCTGTGTCACGGTCCTGTCTTTAATGATTCAATTCAAAAGAAAAAGGACATGTATATGAATGAACATTCAAATATATGGGGTTGGTAAGATTATGGTAAGTCTCTATTGTTCAAGGCTGCATTTATTTGATCTAAAATCCAGTAAAATCATAAAAATTTAGAAATCTTATTACAATTCAACATAGCTATTTTCTAAGTGAATATCTTTTAAAGTGTAATTTATTTCTGTGATGCGCAGCTGTATTTTCAGCATCATTTCTGCAGTCTTCAGTGTCACATGATCTTCAGAAATCATAATAATATGCTGATTTGTTGCTCCAAAAACAGTTCTTATTGATATATTTTGTGTATTATTTTTATATGTATTTGTTGAAGCTGTTACAGTGATTCTTTGATTAGGAAAAAAAACTTTTATACATTTCTTTACTATCACTTTTAATTAGTTTACTGAATATTTTTGGAATAAAAGTATTAATTTCTTTAAAAAAAAAATCCTCTTAGTTAATATTGATTTCAGCATTTATTAATGCATTATTGAAATCATAAGGTGTATCTGTTAATATCATTTAATGTGCATGAGCTTAACATGAACGTACAATGTGTTTTTATTAATAATGTTACGGTAAATACAGTAACATATGTTAGTTAATGCATTAAGTAATGGGGCCTTATAATAACGACTTACCAGAAAACCTTACTGAACCCAAACAATGTGACAAGATGGTGTATATTTTCTTCAATACAATATCTGAAGAAAAGAAAATGTCAGATTTATGGACGGTTTCTGACACTAGGGGGAGTTAACAGGTTTGACTCTGGTTGATATGCATGAGATTCATCACTACTTCTCTCTCATGTGATGCCTGAAGAGTGTACATTTGATAAAACGAGTCTGTTCTTTGTTATAGTGGTTCACCCCAGACGGGTTTCGCTCTCTATTTTCACTCGTTGGGACCAACGGTCAGGGTATTGGCACCAGGTAAGATCCGCTCAATGCAAGCAAGCACTGTATTTGATCATAGACGCGTGTGCAGGTGAATAATAGTCCTCTGGTGTGTGTGTGTGTGTGTGTGTGTGTGTGTGTGTGTGCGCAGTTCTCTGAGTCAGTGGGTTCATGCGTGTGATGCTCTGGAGCTTCCCAGCCAGCAGAGGGAGCAACTGGATGCTTTCATCGACCAGCTGTACAAGGACATCGACACAGGTCGTGTTTCTTGTAGACTCCCATCTGTTTATTATCGCTCACACATTGATCTGTATACCTGCGACGGTTGAATCATCTGTGCGCTTGACATCTGGTTCCTCAAGCACGGCTGACACAGACACTTAGACGGCCGTCGATATGACTGTTTTGTGCAAAAAGTGTGAAATGCATCTTTTATTTTTTTCAGAAACCGGTGATTTCCTCAACTGCGAGGGCTCCGGTCTTTTCCTGCTGCAGAGCTCTTGTGAGAACCGTCTTTATTCGTATTGGCACGTCTTTGAGTTTGCACAGCTGTGATATTATAATGTTTACACGCACGTTGACTTTGAGTGGCGAGAATCAGGTCAGCTTAACAAATGAGGCCTGTCTCCTCGCTCCCTGAAGATTTCTGAGGGTTTTTTCTGTGTCGCACAGGTAACCACAGCTGCGTTCCCAATGCGGAGGCGTCTTTCCCCGAGAGCAACTTCCTCCTCCACCTCACCGCCCTCAGCGACATCAGCCCCGGAGAGGTCAGAGGAGCATGTTAGATAAGAGATGCAAAGCTGAGGCTCGTAATGTTTTCCCAAGCCTTCAGTGCTTCATTGTCTGGAGTCTGAAGACGGGAGCAGTTTTGTCAGATAGATTGAAAAGGCCTACATCTGCCTGCCTTCACTACTGTTCACATCAGACTTATTTCATAGGTTTGTTTATCTGAATCATATTAGCCACAGGATGACAGCTCATCAGGGATTTATAATGGCTTCCAGCTCCGAATGCACAAAGTTATGAGTTTTTATAAGGTTATATAATGACAAATGTGTTGCATAGTGACCGTTTATTATTATGTTTTGCACTCATCAGAACTGAATCGAGAATGATTTTAAATTCCACGTCAGTTGCTGGATTTGTTTTGCGGTGAGGCAGCAAACCGAACGTGGAGATGCAAGAAAGTAGAATTAAATGGAGAATTGTTCCACATCTGTGTGACTTTCTCGGGGGAACACAAACGTTAACACACTACCGTTCAAACGTTTTATTTAGCATTTGGAATGCATTAAAGTGATCAACAGAAAATAAATTTATAATGTTACAAAATATTTATATTATAAATAAATGCTATTCTTTTGAACTATCTATTCATCAATGAATCCAGAAAAATCAAATGCATGATGGTTTCTAATAGATATTTGGTTGCACGACACTTTAACATATATTCACATAGAAAACAGCTATTTTGAATTGTAATAATTTTTCATAATTTGACTGATTTTACTGAAAGCAGTCTTGGTGAGCGTAATAGACTTCTTTCAGAAACATGACGAATCTTAACGACTTCAACATGAGCATTGTATTTCCATACAGTGATTGCGTATATGAAGGTCTGTCAGAAAGGACAAGAATACATGAATAGTGATTTCAGTTTTGGTCTGCTAGTGACTAAACTAGTTAGCGAGCATCTGGAAAAATGACATGTTTACCGACTTTGAGAAACATGTTATACTGAAGACCACTGACGAGCATTATGGGAGCTGTCAGACCCACAGATTGCTTTCACAATTCTGGCCAATATATAAAACCGCTGGAAAGTTTTTCTGATTATTTCTGTATAACGTAATTCATCACATAACCACAGAATTGCTTAATTGTCTGATGAATTTCTCTCCTCCTCTCTGCAGGAGGTCTGTATCAGCTACCTGGACTGCTGCCAGCGGGACCGGAGTCGTCATAGCCGGCACAAGATCTGAGGTAAACCAATGCAATCCCTTGTTTAAGCATTCTGTGTGAAACTGGCCAGCTGGGTCTACCTCCAGAGAGGATCGATGGCCTTGGTCCCTGGCAGCAGCTCTGGGCCTGGGTAACCACAGGGACCGCTGGCCTGCCGCTGGCCTGCCGCTGACCTGCCGCTGGCCTGCCGCTGCTCTACTATCGATCACTTACAGCTACGCCGCCCGGGTGACCAATGAGGGTTTGCTCCGAGATCCCGCTTAATCTATATTCACTTGATTCCTGTGAAAAGCCTGACTTCACCTTGAAAAGAAGCGCTGAGCTTCTTGGATGTGAAGTCGAGATCAGAGATCTGGATCTGATGGATATTATGTATCTTCACTTGTTAGGGAATAAGAGGAGATCGGAAGCACTAATGGACTGAACACTTGAGTCTGAAATATAGATTTATTTTAATATTCATCATCCAAACCCTTATATTGGAAAGTTTGATTTATTTACGTTCAGTGCTGGGTAGTAAATTATTACATGTAATCTGGATTACATCATCAGATTTAAGCACTTTTAATTTGATTATATCACACTTTAAAATACTCGTAATCAAACAAGCCCCCCTGAGATTTTACGGCAACGTTAATTATTTAACACGTTTACGTCTTCACATCACACGTGACATGCAGGTGAACAAATAAAGTGTTTTATTTTGATGTTTTAAAATGACTTATTTAAATATTACAATGTTTATGATTCAATTAATCATTAGCTTTTCATTAAACTCGTTTCTTCATGAACCCCAGGTTGGGAAAATGTGACGTATAACGATGAATTAATATTTTCTTTCTCTATGTATTTTATGTTAATATGTATTGATTATCCTATTTAAATCAGTGTGATAGGTCAAACGTAATCTAATTGTATTAACTCAATTGTGTAATGCAATGGACTACATTACTCACTACAATTGTTTTCATGTAATTTGGGATCAGTAACGGACTACAGCACTGTTTGTTTGTTTGTTTTGGAAGAATCGTTAGATTTGTTCCTGAAAGGGCAAAAGGCCAAGCATTCAGACCGAGAACAACAGCAACTACTCATTACTCATCTAGTTTTCCTTTCACAAAACTGTGGTATGACTTCAGAAGAGCAGCGTAGCAATTCTCACATTCATTGTTTTCTGTGTTTGACTGAACATACACTATATTGTCTCAAGTACTGGCACCCCATCTTTAGAAGAGAAAAAGACACTTCCAAACGGTGGCAACAAAGATGGAAACATAATGTTCGTAAAAATTGTATTTCCACCTCAGTTGCAACAGTTTTGAAGTGTATGAAATAAATGCACCCATATGTTCAAGTCATTAGTGTTTGGTGAGTTTGTGGCTCATTTAAAGTCACACCAGAGGTTTCTGCAGACCAGTCAAGTTCTTCCACACTGACTGAATCATCATTTCTCTTTGATTCTTGTCTTATACACAGAGACACTGTCATGTTAGAATAGAAAAGAGTCCTGTATAAACTGTTGATATAGAATTAGACTCATCCCTAGAATATCATTATATGCTTAAACATTAAGATTTGTACTCATGGAAATGACTAAAGTAGTCAAACCTTTTATTAGAAGGGGTGCCAATACTTTTGGCAATATAGTGTATGTTACCCTGGACCACAAACCAATCATAAGTGTCAATTGTTTTTTTATTATTATTGAGATTTATACAATAAATAAGCTACCTATTGATGTATCTGGAATCTGAAGGAGCAAAAAAAAATCGAAATATTGAGAAAATCATCTTTAAAGTTGTTCAAATGAAGTTCTTAGCAATGCATATTACTAATCAAAAATTAAGTTATGATATATTTACAGTAAGACATTTACTAAATATCTTCATGGAACATGATCTTAATATCCTAACGATTTTTGGCATAAAATAAAAATTGATAATTTTGACCCATACAATGTATTGTTGGCTATTGCTACAAATATACCCCAGCGACTTAAGGTCCAGGGTCTCATATAATATTAAGCTGTTTGTAAAGACACGAGTGTGTAAATAGTCACTTGTGTCTGAATTTTGATAAACCACATAATTTCTTCCCTCTCATTTCAGGGAGAATTACTTATTCGTCTGTTCCTGTCAGAAGTGCATGTCCCAGATGGAGGATGCAGATATGACATCCGAGGATGAGGAGGAAGGTGAAGGAGAAACGGAGGATGAAATGACCGATGTGTGATGTCACTCACCTGAACCCAGTCCTTGGACCTTTCTGATGTGATCCTGACCCATCACAGGGCCTAATATCTCCAACAGCACACTTACAGCAGCAGTACGGTTGACTGTCTGGCTGTTATTACCCTAATATCACAGCCTATGCAAAATACAAGTGCGCTATTTTTATCATGTGCTTATTTGTCATGATTTCTACCTTGCAATGTCTCATGGATGCCAGAGTTATGTTTAACAAGACACTGTTTCATGTGCAGGATTTAATCTTGATCTGTTAAACGTGTGTTTGATAAAACAAGTAGCTCCAAACAAGCTTGAAACATGATCTGTCTGTGCACTTATGGGTTATATATTATACAATAACCGTTCAAAAGAACATGAATTATCTGTTTAATCACATCTCGGAGAAACTGTACAGTCACGTGTTCATGAAAATCAACCAGAAATCAAAACTGACCCGGTTTACTTATTGTATACACACAACTTCATGTATGTAAGATTTAATTAATCGATCAAACTATTTTTATTTTCAGCTGACATCACTTAGGCCACACGGGCAGAGAAAAATAAATCCATTTATATACAAATAACCAGTTACACATTGTTTTAGGTTATTGCTGTAGCCTTTCTGAAATCTTGGCAATAGTTCATGTAAATGTTAATAAAGGTTATGGCAATAATAACTAGTTATATGTAAGAGTAACAAGATTTCAAAAAGTGCATCAGTGGTTTTATTTGTGTAGCACTTTTCACAATCCATGTCTCAAAACAGCTTTAAATAAATCTCTTAAACAGCGAGAGAACCACAAGAGACAGATATCAGAGAAAAACACAAGTTGTTCAGGTAGTGAAGGGAAAAACCCTTACAGTAATATATTATTAATTACAATTTAAAATTATTTCTCTCTGAATAGTGAATAGAATATTTTTACCAAAGCAAGAAACATTTCTGATTATTATCAATGTTGTGCTGCTTCATATTTTTATGGAAACTGTGACACTTTGGGGTAAGTAATATTTCAAAATAATAGTAATGGTTATTATTTTATGTAAGATGCATTAAATTGATCAAAAGTGATTGTAAAGAGTTTTTTAATGTTACAGAAGATTGTTGTTTGAAAGTTATTTTGAGCTTTCTATTCATCAAATAATTATGAATCATGTATCATGGTTTCCACACAAATATTAAGCAGCAAATACTGTTTTCAACATTGATGAGCATAAGAATATTATTACTAATAGAGCATGAATTCAGTATATTAGAATGATATCTGAAGATCATGTGACTGAAGACTGGAGTAATGATGCTGAAAACAGAAATAAATTAGATTTTAAAATATGGGCCAATTCACATAGAAAACAGCTATTTTAATTGTAATAATGTTACAATATTACTGTATTTACTGTAAGTGCAACCTTAGTAAGAATGAGAGATTCATTCCAAAAACGTAATTATTACAAACTTGACTTATGGCGTGCACAAATCACACATAGCCTAGTTTACAGTAGCATGCAAAAGTTTGTGAACCCGTTGCAGAAGATGTGAATAAAAAATATTCTATGTAATTTTTTATTTAGTTCTGTCCTGAGTAAGATATTTTACATAATATGTGTTTACATATTGTCCACAAGACAAAATAAATAGCAGAAATTATTAAAATAACCCTTAATGGTTGGTTCTGTGGTTCTTAATGCCGTGTGTGGTTACCTGAATGATCCACGACTGCTTTTGTGATGGTTGTTCATGAGTCCCTAGTTTGTTCTGAACAGTTAAACTGAGCTCTGATCTTCAGTTTTCCAGCATCTGCTGCATATTTGAACCCTTTCCAACAGTGACTGTGTGATTTTCTTTAAGATGGATTTTAAGATCCATCTTTCACACTGAAGACAATTAATGCATGAAGATATTTTATTAAATGAAATATATATTTTTTCCATTTAGTATTGCCCTTCGGAAGCAGCAGAAGATACTTGCATGTTTCGGAAGACAAATTAAGTATAATTTACCTTAATCTTCAAATTCAAAAAGTGTTCACCCCCTGCATCTTCCTTCAGGAGAAATCCTTCAGGAGCATCAGTGAAGGTTTGAATCTTTTTTAATAGTTGTGTTTGAGTCCCTCAATTGTCTTCAGTGTGAAAAGATGGATCTCAAAATCACAATCACTGCTGGAAAGGGTTCAATATTCAACAGATGCTGGAAAACTGAAGAAGAGCTCAGTTTAACTGTTCTGAACAAACAAGGCACTCATGAACAACCATCACAAAACAGATGTGGATCATTCAGGTAACCACACACAGTATTAAGAACCAAGGGTTCACAAAAAGTTATTGTAATAATTTCAGCTATTTATTTTGGATTGTGGACTATATGTAAACATCTTTCATGTAAAATATCTTACTTAGGACAGTACTAAATAAAACATAACATGCTTCTTTTTTTATTTTAAGATTTTCACAGATTCTGCAAGGGGTTCACAAACTTTTGCATACCACTGTGTGTAATAATAGCCATGTATATATTCAATGAATAAATGATTCTGAGTTTAAATGGTAAGGATTATTAGAGTGTTGGCAGTCCTGTGTTGATGTATAGTCTTTTGAAATTCATCCTAATCAGCTGGAACGGTGAAGGCAGTAGTCATTGGCTTATATAGGCTCTTGCTGGCTGTGGTTTGCAGTCTTTGAAATCCATCTAAAGAGCTGGGATGAAGCAGGCAGCGGTCAGTGTGCAGGCTGTCGTTTGCAGTCTTTGAAATCCATCTAAAGAGCTGGGATGAAGCAGGCAGCGGTCAGTGTGCAGGCTGGAGTTTGCAGTCTTGAAATCCACTAAAGGGCTGGGATGAAGCAGGCAGCGGTCAGTGTGCAGGCTGGAGTTTGCAGTCTTTGAAATCCATCTAAAGAGCTGGGATGAAGCAGGCAGCGGTCAGTGTGCAGGCTGGAGTTTGCAGTCTTTGAAATCCATCTAAAGGGCTGGGATGAAGCAGGCAGCGGTCAGTGTGCAGGCTGGAGTTTGCAGTCTTTGAAATCCATCTAAAGAGCTGGATGAAGCAGGCAGCGGTCAGTGTGCAGGCAGTCGTTTGCAGTCTTTGAAATCCATCTAAAGGGCTGGGATGAAGCAGGCAGCGGTCAGTGTTGCAGGCTGGAGTTTGCAGTCTTTGAAATCCATCTAAAGAGCTGGGATGAAGCAGGCAGCGGTCAGTGTGCAGGCTGGAGTTTGCAGTCTTTGAAATCCATCTAAAGGGCTGGGATGAAGCAGGCAGCGGTCAGTGTGCAGGCTGGAGTTTGCAGTCTTTGAAATCCATCTAAAGAGCTGGGATGAAGCAGGCAGCGGTCAGTGTGCAGGCAGCGTTTGCAGTCTTTGAAATCCATCTAAAGAGCTGGGATGAAGCAGGCAGCGGTCAGTGTGCAGGTGGAGTTTGCAGTCTTTTGAAATCCATCTAAAGAGCTGGGATGAAGCAGGCAGCGGTCAAGTGTGCAGGCTGGAGTTTGCAGTCTTTGAAATCCATCTAAAGAGCTGGGATGAAGCAGCAGGCAGCGGTCAGTGTGCAGGCTGGATTTGCAGTCTTTGAAATCCATCCTAAAGGGCTGGGATGAAGCAGGCAGCGGTCAGTGTGCAGGCTGGAGTTTGCAGTCTTTGAAATCCATCTAACGGGCTGGGATGAAGCAGGCAGCGGTCAGTGTGCAGGCAGTCGTTTGCAGTCTTTGAAATCCATCTAAAGGGCTGGGATGAAGCAGGCAGCGGTCAGTGTGCAGGCAGTCGTTTGCAGTCTTTGAAATCCATCTAAGGTGCTGGATGAAGCAGGCAGCGGTCAGTGTGCAGGCAGTCGTTTGCAGTCTTTGAAATCCATCCTAAAGGGCTGGGATGAAGCAGGCAGCGGTCAGTGTGCAGGCTGTCATTTGCAGTCTTTGAAATCCATCCTAAAGGGCTGGGATGAAGCAGGCAGCGGTCAGTGTGCAGGCTGTCGTTTGCAGTCTTTGAAATCCATCTAAAGGGCTGGGATGAAGCAGGCAGCGGTCAGTGTGCAGGCTGGAGTTTGCAGTCTTTGAAATCCATCTAAAGGGCTGGGATGAAGCAGGCAGCGGTCAGTGTGCAGGCTGTCGTTTGCAGTCTTTGAAATCCATCTAAAGAGCTGAGATGAAGCAGGCAGCGGTCAGTGTGCAGGCTGTGGTTTGCAGTCTTTGAAATCCATCTAAAGGGCTGGGATGAAGCAGGCAGCGGTCAGTGTGCAGGCTGGAGTTTGCAGTCTTTGAAATCCATCTAAAGAGCTGGGATGAAGCAGGCAGCGGTCAGTGTGCAGGCAGTCGTTTGCAGTCTTTGAAATCCATCCTAAAGGGCTGGGATGAAGCAGGCAGCGGTCAGTGGCAGGCAGTCGTTTGCAGTCTTTGAAATCCATCTAAAGGGCTGGGATGAAGCAGGCAGGCGGTCAGTGTGCAGGCTGTGGTTTGCAGTCTTTGAATCCATCTAAAGGGCTGGGATGAAGCAGGCAGCGGTCAGTGTGCAGGCTGGAGTTTGCAGTCTTTGAATCCATCTAAAGAGCTGGGATGAAGCAGGCAGCGGTCAGTGTGCAGGCAGTCGTTTGCAGTCTTTGAAATCCATCCTAAGGGCTGGATGAAGCAGGCAGCGGTCAGTGTGCAGGCAGTCGTTTGCAGTCTTTGAAATCCATCTAAAGGGCTGGGATGAAGCAGGCAGCGGTCAGTGTGCAGGCAGTCGTTTGCAGTCTTTTGAAATCCATCCTAAAGAGCTGGGATGAAGCAGGCAGCGGTCAGTGTGAGGCAGTCGTTTGCAGTCTTTGAAATCCATCTAAAGGGCTGGGATTGAAGCAGGCAGCGGTCAGTGTGCAGGCAGTCGTTTGCAGTCTTTGAAATCCATCCTAAAGAGCTGGGATGAAGCAGGCAGCGGTCAGTGTGCAGGCTGGAGTTTGCAGTCTTTGAAATCCATCTAAAGAGCTGGGATGAAGCAGGCAGCGGTCAGTGTGCAGGCAGTCGTTTGCAGTCTTTGAAATCCATCTAAAGAGCTGGGATGAAGCAGGCAGCGGTCAGTGTGCAGGCAGGAGTTTGCAGTCTTTGAAATCCATCTAAAGAGCTGGGATGAAGCAGGCAGCGGTCAGTGTGCAGGCTGGAGTTTGCAGTCTTTGAAATCCATCTAAAGGGCTGGGATGAAGCAGGCAGCGGTCAGTGTGCAGGCTGGAGTTTGCAGTCTTTGAAATCCATCTAAAGGGCTGGGATGAAGCAGGCAGCGGTCAGTGTGCAGGCTGGAGTTTGCAGTCTTTGAAATCCATCTAAAGAGCTGGGATGAAGCAGGCAGCGGTCAGTGTGCAGGCAGGAGTTTGCAGTCTTTGAAATCCATCTAAAGGGCTGGGATGAAGCAGGCAGCGGTCAGTGTGCAGGCAGTCGTTTGCAGTCTTTGAAATCCATCTAAAGAGCTGGGATGAAGCAGGCAGCGGTCAGTGTGCAGGCAGTCGTTTGCAGTCTTTGAAATCCATCTAAAGAGCTGGGATGAAGCAGGCAGCGTCAGTGTGCAGGCTGGAGTTTGCAGTCTTTGAAATCCATCTAAAGGGCTGGGATGAAGCAGGCAGCGGTCAGTGTGCAGGCTGGAGTTTGCAGTCTTTGAAATCCATCTAAAGAGCTGGGATGAAGCAGGCAGCGGTCAGTGTGCAGGCTGGAGTTTGCAGTCTTTGAAATCCATCTAAAGAGCTGGGATGAAGCAGGCAGCGGTCAGTGTGCAGGCTGGAGTTTGCAGTCTTTGAAATCCATCTAAAGGGCTGGGATGAAGCAGGCAGCGGTCAGTGTGCAGGCAGTCGTTTGCAGTCTTTGAAATCCATCTAAAGGGCTGGGATGAAGCAGGCAGCGGTCAGTGTGTAGGCTGGAGTTTGCAATCTTTGAAATCCATCCTAAAGGGCTGGGATGAAGCAGGCAGCGGTCAGTGTGTAGGCTGGAGTTTGCAGTAACAGATGAGGTGACACAGAGCTGGACCGAATCAAACTCACATCCACGGCTGGCTTCTTTCTGATATCTAACACCCACTGCTCACGATCCAATCAACTGTTGATGAATAAAACCAAGCCTCTTGGTGAATATTCTGTTTGGCTTGGAAATACAGCACGCTTTGAAAGTCAAATGAGAACGATCACTTTAACTCTTTCACCACTTCATGGCCCTCAGAATATTTGTTGTGAATATGTGAACATGCAATATATAAATATATATATATATATATATATATATAAGAACAGAACCTCTTAAACAAACAAATGTTATTCTAGCTTCATGCATAATTTTTTTTTTAACACTTGATTG